>PDIM01000010.1:124013-171067 GCA_002811675.1 Ichthyosporea sp. XGB-2017a | reverse complement strand
GTCATGTGTGAACAAAAATAAAAAAAAGTGCATTCTCGGTACCTTAAAGGAGCGGCCTGGCGATTGTCATTTTTGGTCTTATCTATAGGAGTTAACTATGGCAGAATCATCTAGGTAATCCCGCAACAGTTGCAAAGTTTTGGTTTTTTATTTTTATTTTCCTTCTGCCCTGCTGTTGCTTTTTTTAAAGTGTTTATTTTGTTATTTGAAGCAAAAGTTCAAAATATAAATCCACTTGTGTGAGCAGTTTAGCCTTTGTTTTGTGTTGTAATTTCCTGCCTCGGACAGATCTACATTGGAACAATGTCGAAGGTTTGCAAGCTTCTCCGTGTCCAGCAACAACAGCACCAAAATGTGTGGAGGTACCACGGGGTCACTCGTGTAGGCGGTCTGGTTCAGAGGCTTTTGCACTCGTCGCGGGGGGTGCAGCAGCAGGAGGGCTCCGGGGCGGGGGAGGGAGTGGAGAAGAATGTGCTGGCAGTGGATGGGAATCTTGTGTGCAAGAGTGATTTTGTGGTGGATAGTCTCCGCCTGGTGGGGTCGGGGAGATTTGGGGGGGATGTGAGGGCAAAAGACTTCCTGTTTATTGATGGAGTGGCGCGTGTGAAGGGAAATGTAGTGTGTGAGGGAACGACGACAGCGAAAAGGGACATCCACGTGCTAGGGAATGTGCTGGCAAGGAAAGATTTACTTGTGGGGAAGGGGATTCAGAAATTTGGACGGGATGTGAATGTTGGGGGGAGTTTGGATATCCAGAAAGGGGCATACATGACTGTGAACGGAGCGCTGAAGGTGGCTGGGCCATTGGATCTTTTCCAGGCGCATCTCACAGTGAAGGGGACGTGCACGGCTATGGGAGATGTGAGCTTTGCAGGAATGCATAGGTATACTTCCCACATGGGATTCTTGATCTCAGAGGGTAGCGTCACTGTCCGCCGTGGAATGGTTGGGAGATTCATTGAGAAACACACAAAGACTATGGGGCAGCGCCTGGAGAGACTTTTTAGTGAAAAAAGACTAAAGTTAGTAGCTGGGGGGATCCTGAGCAAAAAAGCTGTGCATTTGGAAGGAGTGAAAGCTGCTGAAGTGATTGGACACAGTGTTGTGGTAGGATCAGGATGTGACATTGGCAAGGTGAGATGTGTAGAGGAATGTGTGTATGAAGAGCACGGAGAGGGAGATGATCACATATCTAATATTGTCTGTGAGAAGATCACAGAGGAAGAATTGCAACAAGTTTATGCCCAGAACACGTCCACTTAAGTTTGGGTGAATAGCAACAGACAACAAAAAGGACAATGGATTCTTTTTATTTAGATTTGTATTTCGGTTTATGTTTCCGTATCCTTCATTCATCTCTCCCTCCCTCCTTCCTCCCCCTGACTGGTTACATTGACACACCCAACGCCAAATTCCTCCCTTCCTCCGTCTGCGTGAAAAAACGTTGCGCCTCCTCGCGCTCTTTCTGCTTGATGCGCTGGAAATCCAGCACGCGGAGGGAGGGGATGAGGTGTATGAGGAAGAGGCGATAGTGCTGCTTTGTACAAACGGGGTTTTTCATTAGAGAGACGGATTCCAAGTGAGGGCATTTGGAAAGCGGTGGTAACTCGGACAGTGACTCAATTTCATTGTTTGTGAGAATTAAATGGGTTAAATTAGGAAGACACTCGTGGAGTCTTTGTTCTGTATATTTTGGAAAAAAGTATAAATAAATCAAAACAATAAATATGATATTGGACAAGAAAAGAAAGAAGAGTAGAAAAAGTTTAGTAAAACAGCACGGAGACGCAATTCATTTCCACTAGCACTTACCAATAGAGCTGATCTTGTTGTTGCATATGAGAATAGTGTGAAGTCTCTTAAGCGATGGAAATCCCTCGAGTCTCTTGATATCATTGTCTGACAGATCCACTACATCAAACTGGTCCAGTGTCGCCCCGAAATTCTCAATCACTCTTATTTTGTTCCCTCGGAGATCAATCTCCCGCTCCTTCACAGGATTGGTGAACTGGGCGGAGAGATTGATTAACTCAGCAGTAAGTCTAACCATAATAAAAAGGATTAAACATATATGTCTCACTGCACCCCAGCTACACCCCCTGATCTCTCCCTTGTCTTTTCTATACTATATATCAGAGATCCCCCCCGTTAGAAGCACAGAAGAAAACAAGCCAACACAAGCCAATGATCCCCGTCTTCCCACAACAACGACACAAAACTCAGATGGATTTAGAATCCAATGAAAACTAAACAAATAAATTAAAAATTAACAAAATCAAACAAACAAAGAAATACAGAAAAAAAAGTAATATCTAAGCGAGCGAGGCCTGCAACTTCTGCTGGCGGGGCGTGGCTGATGGGGCTGGTTTCAAAAAAAAAAAAAAACTTTTCCAGAGTCGGTGGGGCGTTTCTTTTTTTGCGAAGAGGATTTTTTCGTAACAGAGGATTTGTGCTATTTTGATTTGCGTTTTACTGTAGCTCTTGTTAGGTGATCCCCGTGTTTCCCCTGGGGTGTTTTGTGTGTGTTGTGAGGAGGGATATTGGCGTGAAGGATGTGGAGACATGCGGTGAGCCATTGTGGGGTCCAGGGACTGGGGCATGCAGTGGTGTTGCGGACTGTCCAGAGGAGGCCACTCTGGTCCTTGTACGGGTGCGTGCAGGGATGGAGTGTAGGCGGGGAGGGGATGTGCAAGGGTGCACGAAGCTTTGCATGTGGGAGGGGTAGTGCAATGAAAGTACCCCCAGGTGAGTGGGGGAGTGGCTGGACTCGGGGACAGGATGGCCAAGTGGAAGAAGGGAAAGACGAGTGGATGGGAGCGTGGCAACAGACGCCTCCTTCTGTGAGGTCTGTCGCCCCCTCAAGTGTGGCGAGCGCAAAGTCCTCGGATGATGCAACTGATGCGGGAAAAGAGGGCGATTGCATGAAGAATGAAGCAGTCAAAATGGGAAATCATAAATGGACTCAGCCAGAGGGACACAATACGGGGATTCGGGTCATGAACAGTTTGACTAATGAGCTCGAATGGCTGATACTAAGGGATCCTTCCAAGATCACATGGTATGTGTGTGGCCCTACAGTGTACGACCATGCACACTTGGGACATGCAAGGTAAGGATTCATCACGGTGGACTTTGTGTGATTTAGTGCCCTTTCCGTAAATCTATTTTTTATTACCTGCTAACTCTTTTTTTCCCGTTGTGTGTACTTGCGCTTCATTTTTCAAAAAGATCATATGTAAGTTTTGATATAATTCGTCGGATTTTGAACTCCTACTTTCACTATAATGTGGTGCAAGTAATGGGGATAACGGATATTGACGAAAAAATCATATCGCGGGCACGGGAAGCCAATGTGGACATTAATCGAATCACAGATGTTTTCAGACGGGAGTTCTTCTATGATATGCTTGAGCTAGGGGTTATAATGCCAACAATTGTGTGCAGTGTGAGTGAAAATATCAAAGAAATGGTGGAAATGATTGAAAGTCTTGTTGAAAAGGGCTACGCTTATGAAAAGAATGGCAGCGTGTATTTTGATACAAAACGACTCGGGAATCGCTATGGAAAGTTGATTCCTGAGAGTGTTGCTAAAAATGCATATAAAGACAATATTGAGCACCTGGGTGACAAAAAGAATGGCAATGACTTTGCTCTTTGGCGTGGCGGCAAAAAGGAGGAAAGCGTATTTTGGGATTCTCCTTGGGGACCCGGAAGGCCCGGGTGGCACCTTGAGTGCTCAACAATGGCATGTCTATTTTTTGGCGAACATTTGGATTTGCACACTGGTGGGGCTGATTTGAAATTTCCTCACCATGAAAACGAAATTGCTCAATGTGAAGCGCATTTTGGGTGCAATCAATGGGCAAACTATTTTGTCCACACGGGTCAGTTGTATATTGAAGGGAAGAAAATGTGCAAGTCGATGAAAAACTTTACGTCTGTGAAAGAAATTTTAGGCTTTCATTCTTCGTCTTCCTTTCGGATGTTTTGTTTACTTCATAGATACAGACATAACATTGAGTACAATGAAGAGAGGATGCGGCAGGCTGTTCAAATACAAAATCGGTTTGCTGAATTTTTTCTAAACATCCACGCTTATGTTCGCCATACATGGACCAAGAAGGACCATTTTCGAAGAAAGTGGGGACCAGAAGAGCACGCCCTGAACAATGTTTTCTTGCATACAACTATGGATATTGATAAAGCCCTTCGAAACGACTTCGATACACCTCTTGTAATTAGACTTTTGTCAAGTCTAACGAGTAAGACGAGAACTTATATCCTTAATTCAACCTCTTCAGCACCCGATGAGGTACACTGCTACCCTGTAGAACTGCTTGAATCCATTTCGTCGTATGTAGCAAAAATGCTTATTGTGTTTGGATTCCGACTGAAATCGAGTGATATCCTGGCCCCCCATGCAAGTGAAGATGAAAGCGAAGAAGAGCCTCTACACAAAGATAGGCATAGTGTGTTCCAAGGTGGTGTCGAAACTTCTATCGATGCAACTAGGGATGATAACCCCGTGATTGATGCATGGTCTGAATTTCGAAAGAACATCCGGTCGTTGTCTTTGAAGCATTCGTTGAAAGACCCACTGGCGATGTGTGATCAAGTTAGAACCGATGCCCTCCATAACCTTGGTGTGAAATTTGAGGTAAGTTAGTGGAAGCTGACTAAAGGTTAGACTTTCCTTTGCTGTATTTCTGTATTTGATTCTGTGAACTAACCAAAATTATATGACTCTGCTTGTGCTTTCAACTTCTTTTTGATATTGCTTTTATTTTCGACATCTTTAGGATCAGAGTGGATATTCATCTTGGAAGTTTGTGGACAAGAATGTGAAGAAAAAGGTTGAAAAAGGCTAATAAAGACGCGAAATTCATCAAGTTGTAAGTTTTCCTTTTTTTGTTTCTTTTTTTCTTTACATTTCATCATCAGAAAAGAGCTCTTCCTCTGGAAAATCGCCTACCGTCACTGCACTTGGCTTAACAAAACCCCCGAATTTAGGAGGACAGCTAAAGTATTTCTTACCCTCGACACTTCCATCATTCTTTCCAACAGGCTCGTCGTATTGAACCCCAACCCAACTTCCATCTTTAAAGCTTGTTTTCCCTACATACATCACTGTGCCTCTACGAGTGGGAGCCCCCTTCACGGCAATTTCACAACGTTCGCCAACATTGATTTTAGACGCAAGCTCTGCTTCGGCATCTTCTTTAGCCTTTTTTTTCTCTTCATAATCATCCGCAAATCTTCCCATCTTGTTCCTCATTTTAAAAGCCCTAACGGTATCCTGCTTATTTGCATATTCCTCCTCGGTCATTTCCATTTTTTCTACGCGGGATGTATCTTCAAACTCGCCTTTCTGCACATAAGGATTTGTATCGATTACATGGATGCGATAAAACTCTTGGACCGGGTAGAATCCTATGGGCCTCTCATCTTCATTCATATCACACAGAAGCACATCTTTGTCTGAAAACAGCTGCAGCTTCATATTGGCAAAGCTAGCTCCAGTAATGAGCTCTAACTTTTCCTTCAGTTTCCCGATAGTGGTAGCTTTGTCGTAGCGTCTTTCTGACGAGAAGGTATTCACCGAGCTCGTAACAAACACAGTAACAATATCCATGGTCATTTTGATTTTCTCTTCTTAAGATTATACAACTTAAACTAAAATATATCCAACACTGCCCTTGCTTCTTTACCTTTCTTCAAGATTTGTTAAACAAATTGAAATAACGCAAACACACAACACACAGCAAAACGTCGACACGGCTGTGGAATTTTGATCATTCAAATTTTCATTTTATCTTTTTCACTTTTATTTTTTCTTTTCTTTTTTATTATATTATTCTGGCCAAAAAGTGTTCCTACTTCTTTCACTCCGCAGTCTGGTTTTCGTAAATTTAGATTCAAAGGTCAAGAGAGGGGGATTGGTTTGTATTGCAATTAGTTTAAATTCATGATTGAATCAATTCTAGCATGATTTGGACAAATCTGCATGGGCGCCGCGCATCTGGAAGAGCAGTTGTGCTATTGTCTATTGCTTTTGTCTTTGTTGTGCAACTTGCTCTTGCTGCCCCGCTTATGTCAACTGGGGAATTTCATGGCACGGAAGGGGTGATTAGCGAAAGAGGATTGTTGAAGAGAGACTACGATTTTGATACCTATTCCAAAACACGCTTCATTGATTTAACCACCAATTTTGAATGGTTCTTTAACAGCCAATTAGCAGAGCTGGACGGCTTTGCTAAATTTCTAATATCCTTTCTGAGAACAATATTTAAGCGCGCTTCTAGTTTCTGGTACTACTAAAATACTACAAGAATATGGCCTAGTTTTTATTTATTGAATATCTTCACAAGAGCTTTGGGGCTCTGCTAAATACACAAAATATGTCCAAATTCACTACAACCACTTGCCTCGTACTAATTTACAATTCGTCATGATACAATCCTTCGTCTTCTTCATCTTCATCAACATGAACAGCGCGAGCAGCAAAAGATTCGTCGCTGGTAATGCGCAAAACTTTATCCAAAACGGTTTTGAGTTGGGTATTCTTTTCATACTCTGCATCATACAATATCTCCAACAGATCCTTCTTTTTCTTGGCAACCTCTTCCTTGGGCAAAGAGCTTGTTGCAGTATTCAAGTGCTCCAAGGATGTTGGAAGAATAACTTGAAACTCAATAAACAAATCACCACGCTCCGAGGGGAAGTTATGTTTGGGCATTCCCTCTTCGGGAAGAGTCAGTACATACCCTGGTTGAGTCACTTCGCGCCTAGAAATTGATACATAGCTGTTATCCAAATGTTTGATCTTCTTCTCAAATCCAAGAAGGGCTTCCGCAAGAGTAATAGTCATTTTCATATAAAGATTCATTCCGCGTCGCTCGAATACGGGATGAGGTTGAGTGCGAACAACAAACACCAAGTCACCGGGGGGCGCGTCAGGAGATTGGTCAGACTGTTTGGGGAAAACAATATTTTCACCATCAGCCATTCCTCTTTCCACAGAAATGTCAAGCACGTTACGGCCGCGCTTCACCTTTTTGCCTTGGCAGTGGGGGCATTTCGCAGTAATGATCTTTCCTTTACCTCCACATTTGGGGCACGTGGTTTGATACTGCTGGAAGAAACCGGGAGCCACCTGTTGTCGCATAATCTTTACTCCCTGCCCTCCGCACTCATTACACTTATGTACATGGTCTGCATCTTTAGCGCCTGAACCTCGACAATGTGGGCAAAGTATTTGCTTATCAACTTCAACAGAAAATACATTTCCATTGAAAAGGTCTTCAAGCGTAACAGACAATTGAGCTCCAATATTATGCCCCTTCTGTTCACCTCGGCGGTTGCCAAAGTTGAAGAAACCATCAAACATATCTCCACCACCACCCCTGTTATTGTTATTCAATCCTTCTTCGCCATGCTGGTCATATATTTGTCGTTTTTCTTCGTCAGATAGAACCTCATAAGCTAAAACAAAGCATAGCAATGTGTTTCAGTTAGCAGAAATACACAAAATTGCGTTAGTCATCGCTTTCGGGTCATAGTTAAAATACAGTTCGCAGCTTCTCTTACCTGCAGCAATTTCTTTAAACTTTTCCTGAGAACTTTCATCTCCCTTATTCGCATCGGGATGATGTTCCTTTGCTAACTTTCGATAGGCTCTTCGAATTTGCTGGGTGCTTGCTCCTTTGTCAACACCCAAGATAGCGTAGAAGTCACGTCCTGAAATGACTTCCTGGCAAACCGCCAATAGCAATACTGTGAAAACAGCAAGCAGCACAAGCTTAGAGTTTCGATTAAACATTTTCAAGTCCTTTTCGCAACAAAACAAAGTGAATACACTATCCTGTCCTACTCGCGCTCGCCCTTCCACACAAACAATCCGCACACGCACACACTATAACAATCGGAGCTTGTTTGAGCCGATAGATTGGACTTTGGTCACTCAACAAACATCCACTTTATGCATCCACACAAATAGCAGAACACACACCTTCAAGGGGAGGGAGGGGAAGAAGCAGCAGCAGCTGGGGCTAATGAAATGAACCACCAAAAAAATGTAAACAAACAACCCAAATTATATATCAGAAAAAAAAAAAAAAAAAAAAACCAAATTAAAAAAAAAAAAAAAAAAAAAAAAAAAAAGCCATGCATGATCATGCAGGGACTCCGTGGAAGGTTGTGATTGGCTGAGTGTGGACAAGGCTCACTCCCTATATATAATAGATTCTCAGAAGTTATAAACCTTTACCCTAGAGCGACTATGAGATGGGCCTTTGGAATGCATTCTAAATTTGACTTTTCTACTCTCTACCTCTTTTCTTTCTCTTTCTTTTGTGCCAGAATATTCGATGCTGTTGTCTTAAAACTTGAATGGATTGGCTAAATGCTAAAGATTTCTTTGAGATCCGAGCTGAGTCCCATTCATTGAGTGTTGCGCTGCTTTGATTTTACTCTTTTGAGAATTCTGTTTCTTTTTTCCTATACTGGTGACTTTAACAAAATGGAAGACGCTGAGGATTTGGAAAGCTTTTTGGAGAAAGTGAATAATTTGGATAAAATTGTAAAAGGGCTGAAAGCAGGTGAGCTTGATCCTGAGAATGTTCCTGATGACTTGGAAGATGTGGTCGATGTGAATGCCTTGAAACACGGCTCCTCCAAGAAACAAAAAAAAAGCAGTCCAAAGATTGACATTGGATCAAAAGAGAGGCAATCTCTTTTAGCATTCCCCAAACCTGAAGGAGACTCTGAGAACATTTGCCCTCCAGTTGCGAAGCAACTAAAAGTGCCATCAAAGACAAATGTCACAAATGTCATCGATATACCTAACGAGGAAGAGGTAGAGAAGACTGCCGCTTCAGCTGCGTCTAAAGTTAGAGGCTTAAATTCCGAAGGCTTGATTGATTATTCGGGGTTTGCGAATGTAGAAGTACCACAGTTTGAAGACGAGGATGTACCTCGACCAAACGTTGCCCCAGGAAGTGAAGCTGATAAGTTTATGAACGATTTAGAAACCCAATCGGAAGAAAGAAAAAGAAAGCAGAAAGAATTGTTGACGAAAGCAGAGGGGCTGAAAGAGCAAGGGAATGACTCCTACAAACGCGGAAAGTACTATGACGCAATCAATTACTACAATCAAGCGATTGCAAAAACTCCCCAAGCATCATATTTCACAAATAGAGCCCAAGCATTCCTCAAAGTGGGTAAGCTTGATAATGTTTTGCAAGATTCCGAGAAGGCTATTGAGCTTGATCCAATGTTCGTGAAAGCTTATGTAAAGAAAAGCATCGTGTACAGAGAAAAGAGAATGTACGCTGAAGCTTTGACTGCACTTCAAGAGGCTCTGGATAAAAAACTTAAACCAAGTGACAGGGAAGAGGTGGAAAAGTGCGTAAAAGAAATTCAAAAGGAGAAGACCGTCTTGGAGGAAGAAATGAGGATCCTGTCGTTGGGAGAAAAGGACAAAAAATGGTCGTCTGAGATTGAAGCAATTATTAAAGAACTTCAGACATCTGACAAACCTCCATCTGTGTTGATTCAATCAATTGAAAAGCTGGGAAATCTTCTTAATAGTCATGATGCCAAAGTACTGTTCCGCCTTCGGGGAGGCTTTGATCTAGTGAAGTGCAATCATATACTCAAAAAGCATCTATCACTATTCACAGACAAACCTGAAAAATCTTCAGATGAGGTTTATGTTCTTGAATATATGTTCTGTAGGGAATTCTTAAATCTTTTAAAGCATGTGTGCGATAATGAGAATTTGAATTCTCTGCATATGGCCAAAAATTCCCTTTGGGTTTGTGAAATGCTTGAAACATTGCATAACATTCCGGAAAGAGAGTTTGAAAGAAAAGTTCAAGAAGACTTTGTTGAACTGCTCGTTGCTATCTCACGTGCATTCAAAGATGTAAGAAAACAGCTGGTAAAGTCCAAAAAGATTACAGCAACTGTATGTGATGTTTTCATGGAAGGGCTGAGTGATGATTCTTATCCTGACATTCGCGCCAAGGTGATGGAATTTATTGGTATACTTGCAGCGGAGCACGAATTATCCCATTTGTGGCTTTCAAAACAATGCAAAGCAGAAACTGGTTTGCTATGTAGAATTCACCAAATAATGAAGAGCTGTGTTTACAAAGATGATAAGAGTGAAAAAGCAGGTGCTAAAATGTCTGTTCAGCAAATTTCACACTTAGAGATATGCCTCTCTGCGCTTTGTAATATATCCATGAGTTCTTCCCTTCGGGATCTACTTGTGAAGAAGACCTATCTCGAGTTATATATTACCGTAGCAGGACAGCTAGGAAACAGCCTATTCAAATCTGGAAGCAATGCAAACAATTCAAAAAAGGTTTCAGTTTTGGTTACGCTCCTTGGCTTCCTCATGAACTTATCCCTTCAGCCTAAGTGTAGGTCCTTGCTTGCTTCTGAAGGGAATATTACCAGTTTGGGTCGCATTATTGTTGGGTTGAAAGGAAATAACCTTATTATGGAAAGGGCGGTGGGCTTGTTGAGCCGACTGTGCAATGACAGTAAAACTGTACCCGTTATTTATGAAACTGATGGGTTGGTTGAAGAAATGCTCTCCATGATTTCCACAGTCAAAGGCGAAGACAGTGCTGCTAAAGACCCGTTGACCGATTATCTTTTAAGATGCATAGCCGCCTGCTCTCTAAAGGAAGACTTTGTTTCAAAGTTAGAAGCACTAAGTGAGCCTGAAATATTTGTGGACCTAATGGCTAAGGGTTCCCGCGGTATTTCAACAAATTCTGTTCTTATTGTTTCGAATATAGTAACAAAGAGGTCTCTTTGTGAGCGTCTGCTGGCCAAGGATCCTATACCATTGTTAATTGATTTTGCGAAACTCGACCCATGCCCCCTGCAAAAAAATGCAGCGATATGCTTGGCAAGAATTGCCAAATCAAACCCAGAAACCCTGCCCCAAATAAGAGAGCTAAGGGGAATAGAAATTCTGCACAGTAGAATGTCAGCTCAGTCACTATAAGTATAGCATGTCACTGTGTTTTATTCAGATGCTAAATTTTCTTTCGCGATTTGGAGTGCCTTCTTCCGACAAAACATCCCGTAAGTCTGTCTTCGAACCGCTCAACGAAACCGAAGACTTGAGTGTCCTTACCGTTTGATGCGGGTCGCAAACCAGATCGGCCAGATAATACCTTGTCCCATTTCTGTCCAGCAACAGGTTTAAGGTTAACCCGTTATCGATCCAGTCCTGAACAATAGCTTTGCCGTATTTGAATCCAGCTATAATATACATCACAGTCAATAGAATGAGCAATAAAGGAAAAAAACAAAAAGTCAGTCCTCATTTCAAACTATTGAGCAAAAGTGCTCGTAATTAGAATTTTGGCTTACTTTCATATATATCTTTATGGGATTTAAACTGCAAGGTACCATACTGTTCAATGGGGGGGCGAAGATATTGAATGTCATCAGATGCCTTTAAGGCTTCCATTTGTCTTACATTTCCAAGATAAGCCAGTCGATCTTGGATTTCTCCCATTGTTGGAACCTACACAATAATAGTTAGAACACAACGTAAAACAAGAAACAAAAATTAGTCTTTTCTCGTTTTTCTTTCCAACCTAGAAAAACAGTATCTAACATAGAACAAGCATTGCATACCTTTACTGTTGTTTGAAAAGGGTTCCACTTATTCCAAATAAGCCACCATCCAGATAGCTCATCACCAAAGTCGTGCAAGTTCATTTCATCAGCAGAACTCACATCAACCGCAATAACAGTCTGGGCGCCATTACCTTTCATGACGTCCGCCGGTACGTTGTTTACATAGCCACCATCTAGAAGCATGTGCCCATCTATAGGATCACAAATAGGAGGTAGAAATCCTGACAGAGACATGCTACCTCTAACATACCTCCACAGGCAACCATGTCTGTGAACACGCTCTTTGTAGTGTGATATGTCGGTGGTAATACAGTAGTAAGGAAGCCATAAATCCTCAATTTGCTTGGTTTCTCCAAATGTCAATTTAATCAGGGTGTTAAAAGCAGCACCTTTAAACATTGCTGTTACAGGGTAAGTTAAATCCCAAATTTTCTTCACATTATTACCCATTTCCACAGCAAAAGACTGTGACCTTCGTATGCACTTCTCAACATCCGTTTCCTCGGCATACAAGGCCCCAATGAAGGACCCCATACTTGTGCCACCAATCATATCAACTGGTATGTTAAAAGTCTCAAGCGCTTTTAACACTCCTAAATGAGATATGCCTCTCGCCCCCCCTCCACCCAAAACAACACCAATGGAAGTCCCAGTCAAACGTCTCGCCAGCCTCGCCATGTCAGTCATGTGTGCGTTAGGCTTCTGGTGTCTGAATTTTCCACCAAGGTTATGAATGTCAGTCAACACATCCTGGTTAAGTCTTACATGGTGATGAGAAGAACACCATTCACGGCAATTCAGCCAATCAATTGTGCCTTTAGGGGAATCTGTTTTCATTGAATGAAGCAGGACTAATTCCTTCTGAGCCAAATTTTCAAACGAATCCCAATGTAGCTCAACAGGGCTTCTTTCCAAAGGGTCCCCATCCCCAAGACCAACAAGCAGGACAATATCAGCTTGTCGAATACACCTATTAGTCCAACTCGTACACTCGTAATCACACAAGTAAAGAACAATTCGATGATTCTCCTCTTGTTCTTCCAACCATCTAAGAAGTTTAAACTCGCTTGCGGAAGGAGTATCTACGTTCATGGCATCTTCTACAGTTTCCCATGTCAAAAGTTTGCAAGGCCCTATGTGATTGATTGCATGACTAAGTTCCACCGCAAATCGAGTTGTTGGAACCTTTTTACTTACTCCCACAATCGCTACAGTGGCCACATTTTTGTTCGCTCCATAGTCAAACTTTTGCTTGGAACCACCTGACTCCAACGAAGAAAGCACACGCTCCCCAATTCTACTATTCAGATGCATAGAAACCTTAGGAAACTTATGATTAATCATTTGAAAAAGTCCAACTGGTATTCTTATCATTTCAGTGTCTCGAATAGCATGTACTGAGGTTTTTCGAGGGCAACCCTTCAAAATTTCAACATCTCCAATAGGCTCCCCTCGCCCATATTCCTCGACAAATTCTTTCTTTCCAGTTGCAGCCACTTTCACAACCGAGCGAACTCTTCCATTTAGAATTATATAAATGCTATCAGATTTCTCGTTCTGTGTATAAATACCCGTCCCAGCAAGAACATTCACCCAGTCCAATCCAAAATCTACTTGCCTTACAAATGGAGACAGTTGACCCACAAGATCTCTAGCACAGTTCAAAAGAAAAGCGGGATTAGCTTTAGCCATTTTTTCAAAATCAACTTTACTAATTTTCGCTGCAAGAGTTGTCTCCTTTGCTACAACGGTCATCAAAGAAGGGTCACCACTTAACACCCCCAAGTGACCTACCATACCACCTTCCCCAACGGTGAAAAGAAATTGATCCTCTCCGTCATCCGCATTCCTCAGATAAACATCCATTTTCCCCTCAATCAAAAAGTAGACACCTGAATCATGCATTCCTTGACTAATGACTTTTGAATTCGCAAAAAAGTTTTCCAGTTTAATACAGGCCTCAATTTCTTTCGAATCAATAGCGAACAATTCCGCGATATCTCCCGCTGCGGCTGTTAATAGAGACGAATGATTCCCTTTATCTGTTGTGACGAGGCCTTTCGTCCTTCTAAGCTTTGATCTATGAGGAGAACTTCCCTTTTCTTCACTTTCCTTCCGTGAAACAATGAGGTTGTGGGTCAATCCAAAGAACTTGTACAAACTCAAAAACGTCACTCTCTGTAGTCTTGTCAAAATGATTCGAACAATATTTGAAAGTGAATCTGGATGCTTTTCAAATATATTAAGAAAGCAAGATGATGGAATAACTGCCAAATTCGAAGGCTGAACAGCTTTTACAGTAACTGTTTTCACAACGGAACTATTGCCAACTATAACATCAAGAACAGATAGTAGAGAAGTGAGACTGTCTCCTACTCGTAAAGTGCGAACAAAATATTGTTCCCCAGTGTCCAAGTCTTTCATATGCAGCTCCAATTCACCTTCTACAACTACATATATACGATCATCAGCTTGACCTGGCTGTAAAACAATGGCATCCTTTTCAATCTGCTTTGTTTCAGTGCTCTTGAAAATCTCTTTGAAAATCTTCTGTTCGAAATGACCAAACATACGACAATAGCGGAGCACAAAAATAACCTCTGGAGGAAGCCCAGCTTCACTGACATCAGCAGAGATTTTCTTTGAAGAAGCCTCAAAGAATGCGCTAGGTGGCTCACTAAAGGCAGAAAGGGGTGCCTCTGCATACCTCAAGTTCTGAAGAGCTTTCAGGGCTGTTTTTCGATCCTTCTTTTTCCTCTTTACCTTTGTTAGCCCACCTCCAGCCAGTAAACTAGCTGAGCTTCTAACTACAGACTTTGAAAAGTTCAGAACAGTATCTCGTTTCCTTAAAGATGGCTTTGTTTCATCTTTATGTCTCAATCTTTCCCTCAAAAGCTTCCTTCGAACAAACCTTTGAAATTGGAACAAGGCTGCAAAAATCATCACACACAAAGCGTACTTTACAATCCAGTGAATGGCTGCCAATGCAAGAATCAGTCTGGAGCATAAACTATAAAACAGATAAAGCAAGTGTGCAAACGCAGACAATGCCCACATACACAACTGTAACAAAAGCCCCACCATCCCACCCGAGTCCTCCACGGAAGACAACGGGCTCTTCTCAATCACCTCTGCCATTTCAGCCTCCATGCTCCTCAATAGCCATTTATGATCGCATACCTGTATACACAGCCCAAGAGTGAATAATCCGTCTCATTAACCCACACAATAATAAGAGAAGTGAAATAAAACAACGACACCCACGGAGCGGCCACGGGGGACAATAATACTATTGGTTCACACACTGCACAGGGGTGGGGGGGGATTATTCTAAAAATAGCCCACCTGATGCGGAAAAAAGCCACCTCGGGTGGGGGGGGGGACCTTATATGGGAAATAAATAAAATAAAACAGGGCCTGTCTGTGTTATTTGGAAGGGTGTGTGAATGAATATGGAATGGCTTAAATGGACTTTGGTTGAATCAATCCATAACTAAATAACTAACTGACTGACTGCGAATCAGAGGGGCTTGGCTGTGTGTCTCGGGGTTTAGAGGAAGATTAGCAACATGAGTAGGAGTAATATGGGAGGACTTTCCCTGAACTTTTCTGCGTCGAATTTGTATCGGGAAGGCGGAAATCCTAGCCGAGGGGGAGGAAGGAAGAAAGTGCTTCGTCCGGAGTTTTCGTCTCAGGCTCGTAGCTCTGTTTCTAAAAGTACGACTGAGTTAAACCGGATTCTGAAGGAATGGGATAAAGGATCGAAAGCCATTAGGCAAGAAATATTGGAAGAGTTTATTGAGGTTTGCGAAAGTAAAACTGGCCCTCAATTAGAAAAAGAGTTTTCCAATGGAGGCAGTCTCTTTCTTACCCGCTTAACAGCCTTTCTTCGCTTGACCTATCTCTTAAATTTTTGCCTGGGGTTGCAGATTAAAGCGATATCTATTTTCATAACAGCATCCAGTGGACATCGTTTTCTGAACGAATTTGTGGAAGTAGGAGGGGTGCTAACCATTCTGGAAATATTGGGGCTTGATATTGTGAAAGACGAAGACAAATACTCATGCTTGCAACTCATCATGTCTGTGGGAAAATCCGGGAGAAAATATAAGGAATTGATTTGTGAGAGTTATGGTGTACGGGCTGTAACCGAATGTATGATCAAGGCTACTAGTGATAATACAAGATTGTGTTCCCGAAATGTTCTGTATGAGTTGGGTATTGGAAATCCTAAATATCAACATCAAGTATACAAAGCCTTGGTTTCACTGCTTCCGTCATCTTCCTCGGGAGCCCAGCAAATGGCTGCTCAGGGAATTCGGCTTCTTTTACCTTCTCTTCAGCAAATCAATGCACAAATTATCGAACCGTCATTGTCGTTACTCAAAAGTCAACATTTGGAAGTCCAATACGAAGGTTGTGAGTTACTTAAAGGCCTTTGTAGCCAAGGGTCACTGCAACAGGCAATACTTAGCAGTTTAATTGCTCTCCTTAAGCCGAACATGGACGACGTATTCGTTGGAGACGAAAATGAGGGAGAGAGTAAGTATTTTGTTTTAAACCCTATGCCGATGTTACACAGCTGTTAATTATTTGCTTATCTATTCTTTGAATTTAGATGCAGAAGGAGGGGGCATTCATGTTAATATCAGAAAGAAAGAAAAAAGATCCCGTAACGAAGGTGCAAAGGCGATACCTCCTGAGTTTCTTCAACAGTCAACCGCAGCAAAGATGCTTGGGGTCCTTGCAGCCCTTTCTTCTGATATGGCGAAGATGATGGTTCAGTTACAGGCCCCTCATGGGCTCTTAGTTGCCATGGGAAACGCTCAGTATAATGAAAGCCGAAAGCAGGCCCATCAGACTCTTGTATTTCTCATTAAAACATTTCCAGAGGTTGGGAAGGCCATATATTTGAGTTTTGGTGAAGGCCTGTTCACAGAAATGATCACACAAACGGATACTTTCTGGAAGAACACGAATAAGACTCAAATTGATCTCTTTACAACCAATACCTTGCGTATAGCCGAACTGGGAGATATTGTTGACCTTAATGGAATCAAAGACATATTTGATGATGGTAACGAGTCTTTGGGTTCTGTAGATTCCCAAGAAGAAGAGGAGCTGGAAGAAAGAGAACGAAACCCTGTTATTCTGAATTCGGCATCGTCTGAAGACGATGCAACACAACTGGAAACAAAATATAACAATATGCAATCGAAAGAGCAAAGTGATGTTCCAAACCTGGAAAGGCCTTCTAGTAGTAAAGTAACTGAGCCAAAAGAAAAGGAAATATATACACCTTATGTCCAGCCTGTTCCTATTCAAACTTCGGTGGGTCTTCCTCCTGGTTCACTTATCAAAGAAAGTGAGAGAGCGGCTTATGATATCGAAGAATTTAGGGAAAAAGTTGTTGCAAGTGTTCAAGGTGATGATTCTAGTACCTTTACAGAAGCAGTGGGCTCCATATCCCAAAAATTCACAAAAGAAAGTTTTCAACCAGACGATCTGGGTAAGTGTAATGTTTATGCAATTAATGAGATAATATAATATCGTTTAAGTCTAACAAGAGCCCCCTTTCTTTCTTTCATTTTATTTATTCATACATATTCATACATATCCTTCAGCAATTTCAAATTTCCTTTCAAAATCTGCAACGAAAGAAAAGGCGTATCAGTATGACAAAGCTACACTAGATTCGGAACTAATGCAAGATAATTCACAAGAGAGTGCAATCAAGTCGAGAGAAATAGGTGACCATATCCATCAGACATAAATTCCGGAGATAAAATCATTAACTGCTATGAAATTCACTTTCGAAAAGTGGAGCATCAGAAGCAAAAAAGTTCATCAAAGCATTGGCTTGAGTTTTTCCCAAACTACAGTCAATGTATTCTTTTGAAGACCCTTGACATATACGTGCTATACTTCCCAGACCATCACTCAAGACAAAGCACTTCATGCAAGTCCCATGGCACTTAATACACATTAAGGCTTGTATGTCTACGAAAAACAAAAAGCTTACCTCATGCTCATCTAGCCCAATAGATTTAAGTAAAGTCAAAGGGTAGCTTTGCTCGATGTCAATATTCACAGTCTGCTCTGTAAGTCTTATTATTCGACTTAACCTCTCTCTTTTGTAGCATTCCGTTAAAGAAGTAATTATTCTCACACACGATTCAAACGAATCTATTGTTATAAGCATCGACGTGGGGAATTTCAGAAAGCTGGAAGCTAAACGTCATTAATTGTTTATAACAATAAAAATCGCCTCAAGCACAGGAGGACATAAAGAGTACCTTTTTTGGAGTGTGTTGATGAACATAATTTGACTTTCAACCATTGAATTCAGCTTCAAAAGTGGAGTAACAATCACAGTTTTAAATTGGCCTAAAACTTTTTCAGTTCTTTAGAACAATCACGGAATCAGACAACGAACTGATGAAAAAAAAAACAGTGTACTTCCCAAAAGCTTACTCGGCAATCAACGACTTCCCGTCACCAACAGGGCTTGACAGGTCAATGACTTGAAAAACGATAGAACATGCAGGAAAAATTATCGCATTAACGGGTGTATTATGGGATTCTAAAAATAAATGGAAATGATTTAGTTTCAGCGAAATAAAACCACACAACAAAATCTAAAGTCGCTTTCACTTTCAACCTTTCACATTGAACCCCTTTCTCCGTAACAACTCAATCAAAAACTTCCATCTGCATGTCCGATTAGCAATAGCTGGAGGCCCCACTCTTTGCTTGCTTCCCTCCCCCATCTTAGAAGATATAGCCTCCTGGATCATGATGGTGCTGTGCTAGATCTATGTACTTGAATGAGCCACACCACACAGGAACGAACAGCTGTAGCCTGCAGCAGCTATATATATCTAGGGGCGGATGGGTTAGGGGTGGGATAATTATGGTTGCCATGGATATGATCCACATTCCTTCTTGCACTATATTTCATTCATAGCCCAGTACTGGAGTCTGGGGCAGCTAGTTGGCGTTTAGAGTGATAGAGACAAGGGAGGAAGAGTTGGGGGACTACGGTCTATGTCACTCGTTTAGTTTAATGAGGAAATCTGTGTTTCTTATTTTGTAGTTGCTTTGATTGTTTCATAGTTCGTTGGTGTTAATAGAAATATATTTTTGATTTGGTGTTTAGTATGGACGGGGAGGAGGAAATTCCCCCTGTGGGGACTGATGAACCCCAGAGTTCTGAGCAGTCTCAAGGGGCTGACAGTGGGGAGTTGAAGTCTGAGGACACTAATGAACGACATGGAAGTGATGTTGATATGCAAAGCGAGCAGGAAAAAAATGAAAATAACGCAGAAGAAGAAAATGAGGGGGAGGAAAAGAATATCGGGCAAAAGGAGCAGACTAAAGAGGGAGAAGAAGGTGATGCTGTTAAAACAAATGACAGTGAGCCAGTCAACGACGAAGCAACTTTAAATGAAATCGAGACCAATGACGAACATGAAAGTTTCAAATCGTTAGACCAAGAGAAAGTTAATGAACATGACAGTCCAGACACACAAAAGAAAGAACTAGCAGACGACAATGCAGCTAACGAAAAGGCAAATACTGAAGAAACTGATCACTGTAATGACAAGAGAATTGAGGGCTCTAGTTCAGTGCCAGAGAAGAGGCCTGAAGGCAGAAGTGTGTCGAATAATGGCGATGCTCAAGTAAATGAAGAACAAGATACTAGGGCAGGAAAAGATTATGGGGAAATAAAGTCCCACGACCAACCGTCCGAACATGAAGTCGGCAAAGAAGATGGATCAGATGAAGGAGTAGATGAAAAAGAAGAAAAAGTTAGTGACTTCGATGAATTATTTGGAAGAAAGAAAAAGGAAGATTGCCCTTTGGAAGCAGACGAGCAAATTATTTATGACCCTTTTCCGAACATGGTAAGTAGGTTGGATTATGTCAGCTACATATGCTATTAAGCACTTGCCAAGTATGCGATTTACTTACAATCTTCTGCTTAGAATAAGAGAATTAAAAATATCCTAGATCTTGAAGGTTATGACATGTCAAATGGCTTTACTCAAGAGAACGAGACTCTCCTGAAAAAGTTTCTTAACGCTGAAGTGGGCCCTCATCTTTTTGGAATGTCAGAAAACACATTCACATTTACTTCTGATTTAAAGTCAATTATACATTCATCTAATGGGATTAAAAACTTCGTTTATTTCTCATTTGATGCACTGGAACCTTTATATCCCCATGACTTTGGCAACCGTATGAATCATGGTATGGTAGAAAGAGATTCATTAACCAATTTAAAATCATTGCTTCAGGGGATAATAGTGAGCTTTGTCTCCCACAATCAGTCATGGCCTGAATCAATGAAGGAAGATTTCAGTATTTTGACCCATAAATACATTTCAAACTTAACGGATTGTATTAACAAAATGACTGGAAAGACTGAGTTCTATGTCCCACGAGAAGCTTTGGCTGTTGATATCAACCTTGCTCTGCGTGATAAAAACCGTATCAGCAGGTCTGAAGTTGTGCTCATTCACTGGACTAGACAGTTAAAAGAAATTGCAACGATGAGCAGTTCTCAAAGTCAAATTGATGAAAAGGGTCCACTTGAAGAAATAGAATCGCAGAAAATAATATGCGCAAAGCTTTCTAGTATCAGCGAAGTTCTTCAGTCACCTGGTGTTGTAAACATTCAAAACTTATTGCAAAGGAGTAGGTCCTCGTACATTGAAGCCTTTAATGAATTGTCAGAGCAAATCCAGCTAGTATACCATCAAACTTCAGAAAAGCTCAAGTATATGATGATTTTGAAAGAATCGTGTGAGAATTTCAAGCACGCGCAGCTGGATGAATTCCCTGGATTAATGCAGAAGCTAATTCAGAGTATAAGAATTCTATGGGTGAACTCTGAATTCTTTAGCAGTCGAGAAGCTTTAAGCAGCTTACTCAGGAAGGTCAACAATATGTTCATTAATGATTTTGCAAACAGAATTTCATTAGACGACATGTTTAATGGGGACATCGACAACATTATAGAGCAATTGCAACTTTGTATCAAAAACATATTGACTTGGAAAAGTAGCTTAAAGTCTGGTAGAGTGACTATGCAGTTAGAGCAACGTTCAAAAACAAAATGGACTTTTGATGAGAGCAGTATCTATGCCCAACTCGATGCTACAATTCAGCGCTACCGTGATATTATTGATGTCAGTGAAAGTGCCATTCAGTTTGAGCGCAGAAAGGCAAACATAAGGCTACCCTTGCCCGTGTTTGGAGGACTTTCAGGCCCCATTCTCAAAACAAGCCTGGAAGATATCGAAAAAGAATTTGCTCACTTTATGAAGCAGCTTGAGCTTATTAGGCCATGTATCCTTGATATAAAAGCTCATAGGTGGCAAGAGAAATACAATATCTTCAAAAATCAAATGAAAGACTTGGATCTGAAATTTCAGAACGTTATTATCAGTGCCTTTGAGACAGCCCCAAGTTTGAGCGATATGGCTTTTCTGCTGGATGCATTTCACTCTCTAGCACAACGGGATAGCATTAAGAATTTTCTGGAAAAAAAGACTAACATGGTTTTTGGAAAGTTCAAAGATGATATGAACTTATGCAAAACTAAATTTGACTGGCAGAAGAAAAAATCCAATGTTCTTAATGCCCATCCAAAGTTTGCATATGCAGCCCACTGGGCTCGAAGTTATGCAAAGCAAGCAGATAATATTCTGGAGACTCTTGAGAGCATTCCGTGTTTAAACAAATCTCAGCAAATGGAAGAGGCTAAGGTCAACCACAGGCAACTGACATTTGCAGTGGAGGAGTTCACTAACAAAATGTACAATGAGTGGGTTGAGAGTTTAGATTCACTTTTTGAAGTGGGTGAAATATCTTCCCTTCAAAATCCTCTAATTGCCAAAAACACCACCGAAAGAGCTTGCCTTATGGCTAATCTGGATTCGAAAATCTTGCTGACGTTTAATCAAGTAAGCTACTGGAACAAGCTCAAATTTGAAATTCCAGTGAAGCTGAATGATTTAATTTTCCGAAAAGAAGAGCTTTGTACGCTGAGAGCTAATGTGGTGCTTGCTGTACGAGACTATAATGATATTATAAGAGCTCTGTCGCCAAGCGAACGCCAGTTGTTCAGAGAGAGAATTATTTTTGTAGACCGCAAGTTTAGACCAGGTCTTGTGAAACTTAACTGGAAAGAAAGAACGGTTCAAGATCATTTTATCAGGGAATGTAGAAAACATTCCAGCAGCACTCATGAAATTGTTGTATCATTTAAAAACAACAATATGTTACTTTCACACTATTTTAAGGAAGTTTCTCAGCTAAAGCTTAATGTACCCTTGAAGAAGAACGTCATATACTCAGTCACAGAATTTTCACAGCTACAGGAAGATCACATTGCTTCCTTGAAGTTCAAATTAACAAAAATTCACAGTGATATTTGCGAATCAGTTGACAATATTTATGAAATTTTTAAGGCTGATGGAAAGGAAGTTCAGAAGCAATGGGTGGAGTTTGTTAGAAGCCAAGATGAAAAATTGGAGAAAGCTTTACAGGAGTGCATCAAACACTCTTTGTCTGACTTGACGAAAGCTCTTCTTGGGGAAGGACCAAATTCGTTAACCCAACAAATTGTGAAAATGAACTTAGAGCTAGATGATAAAGGAGTAACACTTGTTCCATCTTTGGAAGTCCTTGAGGGATTCACAGCACAAGTGAGTCATTCATTCATTGACATCGTTTGCGATATTTCAAGGATTTGCCATACAAGGAGCTTTCACAACGATGCCACAGAAGTAAGTGAGTTGCACAAGTCCGTGAAAGGCTGTGTGGAAATTGTAAGCATTGTTAATGGTATCAAAGCTGGTGTTCGGGATATTTTTGGTAGAATAACCAAATACATAAGCTTATGGGATCCATACCGTGAAATATGGGAGATTAAGAAGGATGCTTTCATACGGCGCTATGCCAAACTAAACCCGCCCCTTTCAACGTTTGATTCTGATATCAACAGGTACATAGAAGTTTCACACAATATTCAAAAAGAAGATACTATTGCCAACATTCAATTTATTCGATTAGATTGCTCACCCATGAAAATGAGCCTCGTTAAACACTGCAATGCATGGCTCTCAAAATTTACCAATCTTTTAAGCCAAAAGGCACAGGCCGAGATGTACTCGATTTACGGCCTTTTTGCTTCTTATAGTGAAACATTTAAAAGGGTTCCTAAAAACCTCGAACAGTTTTCTGAAGATGTTCAGGCAATGGAGAATCTGAAGTCCAGCATGAACGATATTTCAGATAGATTTGACCCTATAACGGAAATTTATGATGTTCTCAAGAAATATGAGGTCACGCTTACAGAAGAAGAAGAAGGGAGTAAAAACAATCTACCAGGCGCTTGGGATGAATTTCAGGCAGCCTTTCACAAAAAGCAGAAACAGATTGGTTCCTGTAAAGAGAGCTTTAAGAATGAACTGTTTTCAGCGAAAGAAAATTTTCAGAATAATGTAGAGGCCTTAAAATCAAAATTTAAAGACCAAGGGCCCTACGAAATCTCATTCGAGCACACAGAAGCTTTTGCTTTGATTACTGAGTTCACCGAGGAAGCTGACACGCTGAAGAAAAATGAAAAAGAATTTCAGACTGGATTACATCTCTTTAAGATGGAAAGTCCTGACAACACAGAATTGACAGAGCTTATAGCCGATGTTGGTCTTATGACTTCAACGTGGAAGCTGGTCGAAGAATGGGTCAATAGCTGGGAATCATGGAAAAGCGGTAAATTTGCGGACCTTGAAACAACTGAACTTGAAGAAGCCGCCCAGATTTTTCAGAAGAGACTTGTAAAATTAAACAAAAAGGCCCACCAGTGGGGCGTTTTTCATGGCATGAAACAAAGACTTGAACAATTTAAGAGAACAATGCCCCTTATTCAGGATCTGAAAAATCATGCAATGAGACCACGCCATTGGGACACCCTTATGGACGAGATAAGTGTAACTTTTGATCCTTCGGGTGATGACTTTACATTAGACAAAATAGTTGCTCTAGGTCTAGACCAATACGCCGAGTCGATAGGAGAACTCTCGGCAGCCGCCTCTCAAGAGCTGAACATTGAGGAAGCCGTGAAAGCTATTGAAGCTAGCTGGGATGAGACAGTTCTTGATATGGTGGAGTATAAGGATGGATTTCAGAAGCTCCGAGGAGTTGACGATATATTTGTTACCCTAGAAGATAATCAGGTTACCTTGTCCTCGATGAAAGCCTCAAAGTTTGTCAAACCTTTCGAAAAGCAAGTTGATTACTGGGAGCGCACCGTTTCTCTAATCATGGAAACAACCGAAATGATACTGCAAGTTCAAAGGCAGTGGATGTATTTGGAAAACATATTCAAAGGTTCGGAAGATATTAGAAAGCAGATGCCAGAAGAAACATCCAAGTTCGATGAAGTCAATAGTCAATGGAAGGTTATCACCGCTAAATTAGCAAATATTGCCAATGTTAAGAAAGCCACGACTGAAGATGGGCTTCTTTTGACGCTAAATGCCCTCAACGACGTTTTAGAGAAGATACAAAAATCCTTAGACATGTACCTGGAAACAAAAAGACAGGCATTCCCTCGCTTTTACTTCATTTCTAACGACGATTTATTGGAGATTTTGGGTCAAGCAAAGAATCCTGTAGCTGTACAAAGTCATCTAAAAAAGTGTTTTGATAACATTAATGCATTGGACCTGACTGCTCCTGGAAGCTCAGTTACCAACAAGCACTGGGAAGGAAAAGGAATGTCCTCTGCCGACGGTGAAAATGTTCCGTTTTCGGAAAAGGTAGTTATCGATGGGCCGGTGGAAATGTGGTTGACTTCTGTTGAAGAAGAAATGAGATTCACGCTTCATAAATGCATGGCGTCGTGCTTGATAAGTGCTAAAAAACAGAAAAAAGACAAATGGTGCAGTGAGTGGCCTGGTCAGCTGCTTATTACAACGAATCAAATTTTGTGGACTGTTGACTGTACAAAAGCGTTGACTAATTTAAAAGATGATAAGAAGGCCATGAAAACACAAAGAAAAAAACAGATGTCCTTGCTTCACAAACTTTCTGACCTTGTTGCCCGAAACTTGACGAAAATTGAAAGACTTAAGGTGGTTGCTCTTATAACTATTGAAGTGCACTCCCGTGATGTAATAGATACCATTATCAAATCAAAATGTGATGATCCCCAATCCTTTGAATGGCAAAAACAGCTTAGATTTTATTGGGACAAGGAGCTTGATTCATGTATGATTCGACAAACGAGTAATAGCTTTAAGTATGGATATGAATACTTAGGAAATTCTGGAAGACTGGTAATAACCCCATTGACAGATAGATGTTACATGACTCTTACCACGGCTTTGGCTCTTTTCAAAGGTGGTAGTCCGCAAGGGCCGGCTGGAACGGGCAAAACCGAAACAGTGAAAGATCTTGGAAAAGGTTTGGCTGTATATGTTATTGTTCAGAATTGCTCATCTGAACTTGACTACAAGTCTATGGGTCGGATGTTTAGTGGGCTTGCTCAGACAGGAGCATGGGGCTGTTTTGATGAATTTAATAGAATTAATATTGAGGTCTTGTCTGTTGTTGCTCAACAAGTAGCTTTGATTCAGCAGGCCCTAAGCAAGCATGTAACGCATTTTGATTTTGAGGGATATAACATATGTTTGAAGCCTAGTTGCGGAATTTTTATTACAATGAATGTAAGTAGTAGTATGTGGACAACATGAATTGTTTTCTGTCTAAGATAGATTTAGTTAAATGCCCAAAAATCGCTTTTCTTTTTTCTTTTTTTCTTTTTTTTGCATTAGCCCGGGTATGCTGGACGAACGGAACTTCCTGATAACCTTAAGAGCATGTTCAGACCCGTTTCAATGATGGTACCTGATACTGCTCTTATTTCAGATATCATTTTGTTTGCTGATGGGTTTTCCAATACGCGAGTGCTTGCCAAAAAAGCAGACACCCTTTATAAACTCTGCGTTCAGCAATTATCAAAACAGGATCATTATGATTTTGGTCTTCGTGCTTTGACTTCGGTTCTCAGATCTGCTGGTGCTAAAAAGAGAAGCTCCAAGGACCTGACCGATGAGATTGTTCTTTTGGTTTCAATGCGAGACATGAATTTACCGAAAATGACTGCACAAGATTTGCCACTTTTTACTGGTATAATATCCGATCTTTTCCCAGGGGTTGATTCGCCAGAACTAGATCATGGCATTTTGGAGAAAAGTATCAAGGAAGACCTTGATAACAATAGCTTACAACATGTTCCAAATATTATTGACAAGGCAATTCAACTTTATGAAACAATGAACGTGCGTCATGGTGTAATGATGGTAGGCAATACTGGATCAGGCAAAACTACAGTTTGGAAAACGCTCAAGAATTCTCTGACGGCAATCAGTAAAAACTTTAAGCCAACCGAGGAAGAAAAAGAATGCTCCTTTAAAGCCGTCAGAACATTCTCTATTAACCCAAAAGCACTTTCACTTGGAGAACTTTATGGGGTGTTCAATGAAAGCACTGGTGAGTGGAGCGATGGAGTTCTTTCCAATGTGATGAGAGAAATGTGCAACGATGAAAAACCGGATCGCAAATGGATGATGTTAGATGGACCTGTCGATACTCTTTGGATTGAATCTATGAACACCGTACTAGATGACAACAAAGTTCTCACTCTAGTAAATGGTGAGAGAATAGCTTTAACAGAAGACGTCTCCCTTCTTTTTGAAGTGGAAAACCTGGCTGTTGCATCTCCTGCGACAGTTAGTAGATGTGGTATGATTTACATGGACTACTATTCGCTCGGGTGGAAAGCGTATGCAAAAACGTGGCTGAAAATAAGGAATGATGAACTTTCGGAAGAGATTTTAGATAGTTTATTCATGAAATATGTTCAAACAGTTCTTGATTTTCGACATCGGGAGTGCTCAGAACTGGTCCACATAAGTGAGATGAACGCTATTCAGAGTCTTTGTATCATGTTGAATACCTTCCTTACACAGGAAAATGGCGTTATTCCTGGTGATGATAGCTATGAAAAAATGGTTGAACTGTGGTTTCTTTTTTCATTAATTTGGTCATATGGTGCCTCATTGACTCTTGAGAGTAGGACTAAATTTGATATGTTTATCAGAGAAATCGAAGGACAATTTCCTAGCAAGGATACAATATATGAATACTTTGTGGAGCCAAATGACAAAACTTGGCGCCTTTGGGAGACCCAAATACCATCATCTTGGAAATACAATCCAAAGACCCCATTTTACAAGATAATTGTTCCTACAGTTGATACAGTAAGGTACAATTACCTTGTTAAGAGTCTATTGGCAAATGAATGTCCAACCCTCGTTGTAGGAGAAGTTGGGACCGGAAAAACTTCAGTTTTATCTCAGGTTCTGGGAGCCCAGGACAGTCAAGCATGCTCTATTTTGAACGTGAATTTTTCAGCAAAAACATCATCAAATAATATACAGTCAATGATTGAATCGAGAACAGAAAAGAGAACGAAAGAAAACTATGTCCCAATAGGAGGTAAAAAGCTAATCACTTTCATTGACGATTTTAACATGCCTATGAAAGACGAGTTTGGCTCTCAACCTCCACTCGAATTGCTGAAGCAATGGATGGACTATGGATTTGTTTATGATAGGAGTAAATGCAGCTTGAAGTACATAAAAGGAATGCTTCTAGTTTGTGCGATGGGCCCACCAGGTGGAGGCCGTCAAGTTATATCTCCAAGAATACAAAGTAGATTTTCTCTTTTGAACATTACAGAGGCCGATGAAACCACTTTAAAGAGCATATTTGGCGTTTTGATTAATCAAAAGCTTGCTGAGTTCGATCACTATATCAAAGAAGTTGGAGAAATTATCACCCAAACTTCCATAGACCTTTATAAAGAAGTAGCTAAGGTTCTGCTACCAACACCAACAAAAATGCACTACCTGTTCAGCATGAGGGACTTATCAAAGGTCTTCCAAGGTTTACTAAGGGCTCCAAGTTATGTTTGCGAATCAAAGCAAACCTTTGGAAAGCTTTGGTTTCACGAGTGCTTTCGAGTTTATTATGACCGACTAAACAACGAAAAAGATCGGGCATGGTTCAGAAATACCATAGCAAATTATCTTGCAAGTTCTCTCGAACTTACTGTAAAGAAGTTGTGTGGTGAAACGTTTATGCCTACATTCGGAACATTTTTGAACAGTGAAGGCAACTACCAGGACATTGAAGACCCTACTGAGCTCAAAGAATTCATGGAGAGTAAAATGGAGGAGTATAACTGTGAGCCCAAAGTTATTCCTGCCAACCTGGTCCTTTTTAGACTGGCCATTGAACATGTTTGTCAAATAGTAAGGGTACTTGGTCAACCGCAAGGTAACATGTTGTTGATCGGTGTGGGAGGTAGCGGCAGACAAAGCTTAGCACGATTGGCCTCTTATGTTTTAGAATATGAAATATTTCAAATTGAAGTGACCAAAAACTACCGAGAAACAGAGTTTCATGATGACTTAAAAAGGCTTTATTGGACAGCAGGTGTTGAAGGCAAATGTACAACATTTGTATTTAATGACGCTCAGGTTTCGCAAGAGTCATTTCTAGAAGATATTAGTTGCGTTCTCAATTCTGGAGAAATAACAGGTCTCCACTCAGCTGATGAGTTAACGGAAGTTCGAGAAGCTCTTAAGGATGCTGCTAAAAAGGAAGGTGTAATTGAGTCCCCTGAGTCAATGTTTAGATACTTTATCGAACGGGTTCGAAATAATTTGCATATTTGCCTATGTATGAGTCCAGTTGGACAAGCATTCAGAGACAGAATGAGAATGTTTCCGGCTCTTGTCAACACAACTACTATTGATTGGTTTATGTCATGGCCTGAAGATGCATTACTTGAAGTGGCTAAAAGCTATTTGGAGGAGGTAGAGTTGCCGTCTGGCGAAATACGAAATGGAGTGGCTCAGATGTTTGGAATAGCTCATCTGTCTGTAGTTGATCTTTCTCGAGAAATGCTCTTCGAAGTGGGCAGACACAATTACGTTACTCCAACCAACTACCTAGGCCTCGTTAAAGGATATATGGAGCTGCTTAAGGAGAAAAGAAAAGAATTAGGCGAAGCAGCCCAAAAGCTTCGAAGCGGTTTGTTTAAAGTTGATGAAACAAAAGAGCTCGTTCAAACAATGAGCGTGGAACTAGAAGAAACCAAACTAAAAGTTACTGGGTATACAAAAGAATGTGAAGAGTATTTGGTTGTTTTGGTTCAACAAAAGCGCGAAGCCGATGAGCAGCAAAGAAGCGTTGCAGCTGTAAGTGAAAGGTTGGAAGTAGAAGAAAAAGAAGTTAAAGTGATTGCTGATGCAGCACAAAAGGATCTCGATGAAGCTCTACCGGCATTGGAAGCCGCAGAAAAGGCACTTGATGCTTTAAGTAAGAAAGACATAGGTGAAGTTAAGTCCTATGGAAAGCCTCCAGCTCACGTGGAAATGGTATTAGAAGCGGTTATGATTCTTTTAAAATGTGAACCAACCTGGGCCGAAGCTAAAAGACAGCTAGGAGACAACAATTTTATCAAAACACTCATGAATTATGATAAAGATAATATGTCCGACAGGATTCTATCAAGAATAGGATCAAAATATTGTGCCAATCCAGAATTTCAACCAGATACAGTGGGGCGCGTATCTCACGCATGCAAATCCTTATGTATGTGGGTAAAAGCCATGGAAATATATGGTAGGATATTCCGCCAAGTAGCTCCAAAACGTGCTAAACTTGATGAAGCCGTGGCCGCTTTGGCGTCAAAACAAAAAGCACTTCAAGATGCCAAAGACAAACTAGCAGAAGTAGAGCGCAATTTAGAAGAACTAAAACGGCAATATGATGAGAAACTTGCCCTCAAAGAAAAGCTACGAAAAGAATCTGAGGAGCTTGAAATTAAGTTGGAAAGAGCAACGATGGTGGTGGAAGGACTTTCAGGAGAAAGGATGAGGTGGGAAGCAACTATTCTCGTTTTGGAAGAAAATGTATCATTTCTTCCTGGAGACTGCGTTGTCGCCTCTGCTTTTATGTCTTATGCCGGTCCATTTAGTACAAATTATAGAGCTCGATTGGTTGCTCTTACATGGGAAAAGAAAATTAAAGAGCTTGAAATTCCATGCACACCAAACTATAGCTTTGATAATTTCTTAGCGAAGCCAACAGACGTCCGTCAATGGAGAATAGATGGACTGCCCGCTGATACTTTCAGCACAGAAAATGGTGTAATTGCTACCAGAACAGATAGATGGCCTTTAATTATCGATCCACAAAATCAGGCTAACAAATGGATTAGGAATATGGAAGAATCAAGGGGACTAAAGGTTATTGATCTTCAAACTCCAAACTATATGAAAACGTTGGAGAACGCCATTCAATTTGGAACGCCTATTCTTCTTCAAAATGTCTTGGAGGAGCTTGATCCAAGCTTGGAGCCAATTTTAGCCAAAGCAATAGTCAAGCAAGGGGCGCGTCAAATAATTAAGATTGGAGATAAGGAAATTGACTATAATGATGCTTTTAAACTTTACATCACCACGAAGCTTGCCAACCCACACTACACTCCAGAGATTTCAACAAAAACAACAATTATTAATTGCGCCGTGAAAGAGCAAGGCCTTGAAGATCAATTGCTGGGTATCGTTGTTCGAAAGGAGAAACCCGAACTTGAACAGCAGAAAGATGAACTAGTCATAAGTATGGCATCCGGTAAAAAGAAGCTTTTAGATTTAGAGGATGAAATACTATACCTTTTAAATAACTCGAAAGGTTCTCTCCTGGATGACGAAAAGTTAGTTCTCACCCTGCAGTCTGCGAAAAGTACTTCTACAGAAGTCAAAAAGCAGATGCTGATCAGTGAAGAAACTGAAGTTAAGATCGACCAAGCAAGAGAAGGTTATCGTCCTGCTGCACAAAGGGCATCAGTACTTTACTTTGTCTTGAACGACATGGCATCAGTGGACCCCATGTATCAGTTTTCCTTGGAGGCATACACAAGCTTATTTGAAAGGTCAATATCTAAAAGCACAATTTCTTTTGATCTGAAAGAAAGGATTACGAACATCAACGAGTTCCATACTTACGAAGTTTATAAGAATACTTGTCGAGGACTGTTTGAAAAGCATAAACTTCTTTTTGCATTTCAAATGGGAGTGAAAATTTTGCAAAGCTCAAACCGACTTAATGTTGAAGAATACAGATTTTTTCTAAAAGGAGGGCAAGTACTTGATAAGGAAAATCAACCTTCAAATCCGTGCAAACAATGGCTTACGGAAGCTGCCTGGGATAATATCACCGAGTTGGACAAGCTCCCTAATTTTCATGGGATGGTAACAACATTTGAGCAACAAAGCAGTGCAATGTATGACTGGTTTATGTCATCAAATCCCGAAAATGAAGGCCTTCCCAGTGAATGGGCAAACAAACTCGACGAGCTGCAAAGAATGATCGTTGTTCGTTGTCTGCGCTTAGACAGAGTCATGTTTGGGACAAAGAAATACGTAACAAACAATCTTGGGGCACGTTATGCCGAGCCTCCCTCTCAGGATTTGAATTTAGTATACAAAGACTCAACAAACTCAATTCCAATAGTTTTTGTTCTATCTCCTGGAGTTGATCCTACGAAGCGTTTGGTAGAGCTTGCTGAAATGAATGGTATGTCAGACGGGAAATTCCTGTATCTGTCGTTAGGGCAAGGCCAAGCACCTATTGCGGAAAGAATGATCGAAGATGGAGTCAAGCGGGGATGTTGGGTATTCTTAGCAAATTGCCATCTAAGTCTCAGTTGGATGCCTGCGTTGGACAAAATTGTAGCTAATATTCAAGACCCTACTTCGCAAGTACATTCTGACTTTCGTCTATTTCTTTCAAGTTCCCCGAATCCGGACTTTCCAATAGCTATTTTACAATCAAGCATTAAAATAACAACGGAGCCTCCACAAGGTCTTAAGGCAAATATGAGCAGGCTGTACGCCACGCTATCCGAGGAAAAAATTAGTCAAAACGCGAGAGAAGCAAACCTTAAAAGATTGGTGTTTGCTTTGACGTTCTTTCATAGTCTCTTGTTAGAGCGGCGAAAATTCATGACACTTGGATGGAACGTTCCCTACGATTTTAACGACTCGGACTTCGAAATATGCGAAAATTTGACAATGAAATACTTGGACTCGGCAGAGGATATTCCTTGGGAAGCGCTGAAATATCTCATCGCCGAGGCAAATTACGGTGGAAGAGTAACAGATGATTGGGACAGGCGGGTTTTGCGCTCATACATGGATCGTATGTACTGCAATGAAGCTCTAGAAACGCCACATTACCCACTAACGGTAACCAAAGAGTATCACATCCCAGACGATGGTCCATTGCAGAGCTATCGCGACTTCATAGCAACTTGGCCAGCTCAAGATTGCCCAGAGGCATTTGGACAACATGCCAATGCGGATGTGTCCTCTCAAATTCGAGAATCTTCATCACTACTGTCTACCCTTTTAGCACTTCAGCCTCGCGAGAAGGCGTCCTCACAAGGTGGTTCGGGCGAGGATGACTCACTTCTTACCATAAGCGACATAGGGCAAAAAATGCCGGATTTGCCTGATGAAGAACTTGCTGTTAAGATATTGAGGGACGAGCCAACACCTTTGAATACAGTACTTCTTCAAGAAATCCAGAGGTATAACATTCTGCTTACTACTATTAAAACATCATTAGTACAGCTTGAGAAGGGTATTAAAGGTCTTGTCGTTATGTCCTCAGATCTTGAAGAGACATTTAACTGTATTAACACTGGCAAAATACCTCCTCAATGGGGAAAGGCTTATCCATCTTTGAAGCCTCTTGCTGCTTGGACAAGGGAACTAATTGACAGAGTTGATCAGCTAAACAATTGGCTCATTAGCGGCCAGCCGAAAGTTTTTTGGCTTACTGGATTTACCTTTCCTACCGGTTTCTTAACCGCGATACTGCAGACCTACGCACGAGCCCAGTCAGTTCCAATAGATTCCCTTGTATGGGAATTTCCAATCGTTTCTCTTGATGAAAAGAACATCACACAGGAACCAAAAGACGGCTGCTACATCAAAGGACTGTTCCTTGAGGGGGCGGGTTGGGACAAAAAAGGAGGGTGCTTGACTGAGCCTACGAGTATGCAGCTTATTGTTTCCATGCCAATCATACACTTTAAGCCATACTTGGCAGAAAAGAAAAAGTCCCAAAAAGGTGTTTATCAGTGTCCCTGCTACATGTATCCTATAAGAAGTACTAGTTTCATAATAGCTATTGATTTAAAATCCGGGGCAAGTGATTCTGACCACTGGATAAAGCGAGGGACAGCTTTATTGCTAAGTCTTGAAACATAAATACAATAATAAATCTGTAATACATAGTTGCTTAAAAATCTCGCGATATATCACCCGCGAATTTTCTCAGAAATAAGGAGGGAAAACTGTTCTCGATTTTCTTCTGAAAAGTTTACAAACAGACATTTAGAAAGGTCAAAAAATTGACCAATTACACTATACGCCTCTTTGCAACTATCCACCGGGCAACCCTTTGCTGAGAACGTTTCAATCTTTTCACAAATTTTACTCAAGTGTCCATAGTCCACATCAATGGTGCAATCGCCCTCTTTGCCACTGGTGTTATTTCCATCGGGTAGAATATACGAAACTGGAAGTTTCTGGCCGAAGTCAATGCTCAAAAGTGAATTCTGGCTCCTTAGTTCACATCGAGAAACAATCGCTTTAAAAATAGCTGTGCGCAACGAGCTCACCACATCTTCCAACTCCCCGCATATTAAATTACGGCCAACTAGATTCTTTACTAAAGGAAAGTAAACAACAATTTCTAAAGCACAAAACAGAAGGAGTTTGTTCTCACTTTGGCTACTTTCACCAGTATTTTCCATCAAGAAAGGATTTGAATATGGGGCGAGGTAAGCTGTTATAAGCAGTCGCGGATTATTTGCACACCATTCAGCAACAATATACAAGAGATGTCTATACACGTTGACATTTGCTACTACTTCATCTAAAGTTTCAACAGATATATTAGAAGTAAGGGTGGTCAGTGTGAACCACACAATTCGGTTAGCAAAGAGAGGACTTGAAGATGATAGTTCGAAAAAGGGCTTCACATTTACTGCTGGTGCGAAATGGTCGTCCAAGATCCAGTTAAAAATAAAATATGCAATGTCTTTTCTGACAGTAGAAATGCTAGTCATCAAACATGAAGCGATTTTGAGAAATCCCGTACATCTCATGCTTATGCAAAGAGAAATTAAGGATGATAAGCGATCAACTATTTTTAGACCCGAGTTCTCGTTTTCATCAGTCACAATAGCACTCTTTCTCTGAACACAGCATGAGTTATCTACCGGCTTCCCACTCGCCACTTCTAAAAGAGGCTGAGCAAACAGCCACGTTAGCATTTCCAACTCTCTATTTACCAAACATTCATTGGATTTTTGTTCCCGAGAGGCTTCATGAAAACCTTCAATGACAAATGCCGATACACCATATTCAAAGAAATAACAGATATAGCTCCCATTTAAAGCAAATTGAACTTCATCATCGAATGGGTTTGGATTTGAACGTATGTGAAATATATGCTTACTGACAAGACTTTTTACGGAATCGAGCTCAAGAGCATTTAACGAAGAACGAGAGTCTGATAATGGTTCTTGTTCGGTCACGTTCAGCGAATGAACTATGCATCGAAGAAGATCAAGTATAAATCCCGTATTTAAGAGCAGCCTGTTTGCAAATTTCGAACGTTGGTTATCCAATTCCCAAGAAATACAGCCCCAATATTTCCTCTTTATGTTTGCATCCGTTTCCCCAATCAGCAAGGTAGCAACTTTCAGCACACAGTCATAGTAGCCTTCGAACACTTCAATCGCCCCTTGACTCGTTTCTTCCCTAAATGATCCCTGAATCCCCACATCAATCCCACTATGCACTTTTTCATGCTCTGTAACCGAAGTTATCAATGAGCCCCTCCCTTCAGTACACAAAAACCTGTACTTGTTTAAAGCCTCAAAGGCTTCCCTAAGAATACCCCGGAGATGCTCTTCTCCGTTACCTCCTTCGCCCTTCCACAAAGCTGCCGCTTTACGCTTCAAATCCAGCTTTAGTTGGAGATTATCCAAGCAATCGGCAACCATCCTTATAACACACTCACAAGCCGGCCCTGATCCAAGGGGACAATAACCATAATCTCCTCTTTCTTAATCCACAACCCAAACACCACACAGGGACGCGGATCAAATATATATTGGAGGGGATTAGGGGAGAAGCATTTTCCCCGCCCTTTTTTTTATTTTTGCTTGAAACAAATTTTTGGGATTTTTTTTTTCCTCTTTATTCTCTTTTTATTTTTTATTTTCCTTTTCTTTTTTCTTTCTTTCCTTTCCTTTTTTTTTTTGTTCTTTTTTTGGATTTGTGAATTCTGCCATTTTTTGCTTCTCTTGGATTCGTTGATTTCTTGTGAAAAAAAGAGTCTTAACTAGCAGTTTTATTACTTAATACTCTAAATATACTTCTGTTAACGATACTACTGCAGAGTCATCGAAAAAAGAAAATCTCGCAAAGATGCCGTCCAAAAATGCTTTTGGTAACGCAAAACTTGATAAAGAGAAGTATAAGTTGAAAGTATCATTCAAGACCAAGCGCACCCCGCAGCCATTTTGGCAAGCGTATTTGGATGAAAGCGCCATTGATGGTAAAGGACCAATTCTTAAGATACAAAAAGATGCGGAAAGCGGGGCCTTGGACATTAATTGTGATCGTATTTGGGCGGAAGAATGGCCGCCTCTACTCCGAGCCATAGCATATTCTCGGGATGTTACGCGCATCGCTCTGCATAGTAAGTGGCGGCATCGAAATAGGGGTGTAGGGAGGAAATCTTCTTCTGATGATCCTGAAGTAGGAGAACACTATTCTGTTATTTATAATCATACAAGGAAAACCCAAAAACCTTTTATACAAAGTCCACAATACTCATATAATCTCATAAAAGCTCTCACACTTTGCTTCAGTTGTTCCCACTCCTTAACACACTTGTCTCTCAATGGCATTGAGTTTTCATCTGAAGGTCTAAATACACTAAGTATGGGAATATCAAACGGAAAGTCCATCAAACATCTGGACATGTCTGACACTCCTCTTAAGGACGAAGGTCTTCATATTCTTTCACCAGGCCTGCGAAAATCACGGAGTATTGTAGAAATGAACTTTACCTCTTGCAAGTTAACTTCAAATTCTAGAGAAGATTTAGGAACGATTGTTAAGAGCCATGTCGTATATAGGGAAGTGGAAAGATGGAAAGACAGTCTGAGGTATCGGCAGCCGTCAATGGAGCATACGAAAGGTCTTCAAAGACTTACCCTGTGCTGTAATCCGGAACTCGGTGATAATGGTATCCGTGATCTGTGTGAAACTATGCAAGATGAGCTGTGGCTAAAGGCTTTAGACGTCCAATACTGTGGGATCACCAATGAAGGTGCAAAATTTATTCTAAAGAACCTCAAACTCAATAGATGGATAAACATTATTGATATCAGGAAGAACTCTGTTGACGACGATATTATGAAGGAACTGTATACCAGGCTTAATTTGAATAATGGCTACCAAAAGGACCTGCAATTGGAGCCTCCAAACTATTTAAAGGAAGCTTGTCCAAGCTGTCCTTTTAAGTGGATGGAGCCAATAGTGGTGAGTTCAAAAAAGGATTCCAGTTCCGCTGGCCAAAAACGAAGCACTGCCTTAAATTCGGCACGAAATCCTCACCGGGGCTCTGCAATATTTACTCCTGTGTTCGTCCCGGCATCATCCTCTTTAAGCAAACCGATAGAGGTCCCTGGAACTCGCTTTGTAAAAGTTAGTACAAAACCCAAACGCCCTCAAAGTGCGCCCATCCCGAGCACGAAGAAAAGTTACGCAACAAAGTTAGTAAGTTCAAAAGTCGTTCCTGGCCGTAAGAAAAAAACCCAAGCAGATCATACTGTGGCATCTAAAATTTCATCTGAAAAAAATTCAGATAGTTCGTCTGTCATTTGCGAAATAGGAAAAAGTCCCATGGAGAAATCACCAAAAAAGAAAAGGCGTTCTAAAGCCACGCGCAAAAAGGTACCTTCGATTGCTTCCCATGATATCCAGGCGCGCATAAGCTTGATGGAGAAAAAGAACGAAACTTTGAAACAGGTTTTAGATGATTTGCGAGAAACCAAAAGAAAGCTGAAAGCTGAAAAGCCTTCAAAAAAGGGAAAAAAGAAAAAGGGCTCCAAAAAGGTAAGAGAAGGAGAGTCTCCTTCGGTTGAAAGTAACATAAAAACACTTCTTCAAAAGGAAAAATTATTTTCCCTAATCGAATCCACCTTCAATGAATTCCATGAATTTATTGATAACATTAAAGAATAGAAAAGAGCTCATATCAATAAAGCCAAATTTATTTAAGCTAGATGAGAGAGGGAACAATCAATATTCCACCCACATCTTAATTTCGTTCTCCACATTTGTCTTTTGCTATTGCTCATTCACCGTCAAATTTTTCTTATTAACGGGGTAAGTTGGCGAAATGAGCGTAAGATTCTTCTCTCCAAATCCCAAAGGCCCTTTGTGGAAAACCAGGGCCCAAGCATACGGAACAAAAAATTCCTCGGGGAATTGTTCTTCTTCATACATAAACTTAAGGTTTCTATTCGGCTTCAGATTATCAGACGGGTATTCTTTCGCCGCTACTTCAATGGACGATATAACGTCATCATACGTGTACATCCAATGATTTTTTTTATCCTTTTCCACATTGTTGTTGAAATAAGATAATATTTTAGTAATAGAAGAGGCCAACTCTGAAAACTTTGGATACTTGGCCATTTCCAAAAAGGATTCCCTTTGATAAAGAAGGGTATAGATCAGATGGGGATTATTCTTTAAATTACAATTGAGGGCATTCGTGAGGACTTGGAGCATCAATCTCAAAAAATCACCAAATATAACACTGTCAGACGGCGCTTCGTCGTCTGATAACTCTCCCCTCTCCACATATTCTTTTTCCAATTTAAGATACCTCTGCAGCTTCTTAAAAAAAAGTAGCGTGATATTAACAAGTTTTTGGCACACATACGGATGCAGTTTCACAAATGAACACGACATATTGGCCATGATTGCAAGACAATTCGTGTGAAGATATACATCTTTAACAGAAGCGATATTCTTCTGAATAGTATTCAACAAAACCAAAATAGTAGCACCACCAAGAGTTATGTCATTCACCACTTTTTCAGTATACCACTCTGGGTCTGGAATTTTCACTTTGTGAATGCGATCATTAAACTTATCACTTTGGCTCAATATAAGAAGAATAATTAAAATTATATAAAGGGAATGTGCATTCATTGGCTTATTTTCCGCAAGTCTTTTTAAAATGGGAACAAGAATATTCTCTGGATCAGATCTGCAAGAAACATAAGCCCCGAAACGTGGGTTGCAGTTTAGGATCATGTACATGAGAAGCATAGCCTCTTCATTAATTTCCTCCGCACAAAAGACATCATAAATGTCATGAAACGAAAAGTGAAATCCAGAGGCCGTTTCACCACCTGATGTATCCGCATTATTTACAGCCAAGCTTCGTTCATCCAGCTCTTTGACAAGAGCAAAGTAATCCTCTTGTACATTAAGACTTTTTTTCTTCCCTTTGCTATCCTTGAATTTGGAGAGAGATACATAAAAAGGATTGTAGTCATCCGTATATGTAACATTAACGGCCAAAAGAATAAGTAGCATCATGCAATTGTCCGACACAGTAACATCATCTTCCATAGGAGCAAAAATGTCAACATAGCAGTGCCATTCTGGGCTAAAGTAGTATGTTAATGTTGAGGAAGAGCTTTCTGGGAGCCCCCCCAAGGGCCGCACCAGCCTAATATACCCCTTCAACAGAAATTTCACAATATCATCAGACCTTTTTGAAACTTTTCCTGTCATTAGCAGCTCTGTAATGTAGTTTGGTGTATTTAAGGAGCAATACAGTTGACAACTAACGAGACAAATTAGCATATTAGAAATTTGAAGCTGTAAAGGGTATTGAAAAGGGAATGCAGGAAGATTGATAAGGGCCTGGAACAGTCCATTGAGAAGCTCGTCCATTATATCTTCATATTCACATTCGCCACTTTTCTTCTTTTGTTCATTTGACTCTCTCTCTTCTTCTTTTACGTTGACACTCTCTGTAGGTGCGATCATTCCCGTTATATCGCCTAAACTTCCTTCGCGTGTACCATCAGTACGGTCCGCATTCGAATCATGAATCCCATTTTCTCTCAGTCCAAAGGAGCTTCTATTCGACACAGATGTGATATCCATTTCTTCGTCCCCGGCGGACACATTTGATTCTGTTCGGCCTAGCTTTGCCAAGACATGTGTAGCAAACCCAGATTTTCTTCGAATCCCCTTCTCTTTCCCGTACCATTGAACCCGGGCCTGCACAAGATCCAAAGTCTCGGCGTAATACTTGCTCACGACTCGCAAAATAAACAGACCATTAAAAACCTGCCAGTTTTTAATTAGATCCTTTCTAAATACGGGATCCGACACTGCACTTTCAAGTCCTTTTAAAGTAATTCTTGCCAAAGTTATTACATTTCTCGTAGAGACGTTATTAACGAGCAGGTTTTCGAGATTTTGCTTACAGACATGTTGCAGAAGATGCTGCTCATTGTGCGTCCTGGGCAATTTCAAAGAAAAGGATAAAAATGAATCCCAAAATTCAACATCGTTTTCCTCCAGACGTTCTTCGCTGCAAAATCGCTCCAAATATTCATTCCCCACAGCAAGGGCAGTCACCTCCGAAGATGCTGTTATTCCCATAATCCCTGACACGTATCCACAAAGCCTCTCACCCAGCTCCCCCTTTCTTTAAGTGCAGTGATCTACCTATCTCTCAGTCTCTTGTATTCAGCTATCTATCTACCTTTGCCTGACCTCAGTCCACACACATCCAAAGAGAACGCTAATATGCCGTAGAGGGTAATTACACAAATACAGAACGGCCAGGACTCGGCAGACGTTGGGGCTCTGAAAACACCTGCACCGATCTGCATGGCAGCAACAATTATTCGCTGATCACCATATTATGATTATTACGGAGGCGCGCTCGGCAGGGATATAAGAGGGGTTAGGGTATCAGGGTTAGGGGAGACATACACCCGCGGGGGCGGCCGATCAATTACGACCGGCAGTCCATGTATGGTAATACAGTTGAGTCTGGACTTCTCGTGCGCTGATTGATCACTGGCCTGGATCACTGGCCTGGCGCACTGGACTTTACAACACACAATATTAATTTTTGCCTTTAGACCTGCAAACTGCAGAGTACTGCAGAATCAAAGAGTACTACTGGGATTGTCACACGCTCGCAAAACAAAATCAATACATTTTCGCCTTCTGCATCCACTGCTGTTTGCTGCTTTTGTGAAATTCGCAATCTACATTTTTAGGGAACTGGGGTTCTAGACATTCATTCTGTCTTTCGGGTGAAATAATGGCATCGAGAGCATTAGCTGAGGTCCAAGTTCGGCCACTCATAAATTCCCAAGTTCTCCAAGAATTGATTGATGTTGGTGAACTAGAATTTGCAGAAGAGTTACTTGGAGATTTTTTCAAACAGGCGAAAGACAAACTGCCGGAAATTACAGTAAGCCTGATTGCCACTTTGTAAATTTGGTTTAAATTGCATTCTGATTTCAGTTTTGTGAATACTTTTGTTAAAATAGGGCCTTTTCGGAGAAAAGAAGTTTCAAGAAATGTCACGAGTTGCACATTACGTTAAATCATCGGCAGCCACATTGGGTCTTGCTCGCATGCAAGCGCTTTGCTCAGAGCTGCAAAAGAACTCGGAGGATGACGACGACAGGGATGACGACATCGACGAAAGTGTAAGTATCGGGATTGTACCCTTCTGCCTGTGTCTTCGCTCTTGTGCTACTTTTACTAATCTGTAACACTTCATTCGCCACTCATGTTGCCTTTTGCATTGGGGCCCTTAGCTATTGAAGGGGCTTATAGATAAATTTCAAGAGACAGCGGACGAAACAGAAGCAGCCGTTGCGGAATTTGTGGGAAAATTAAAAAAATAAAAATTGGCTTTGCATTGCACAAAGTTATTATTAAGATGGGTAAAGTTGCAGTGCGCACTTCCCCGTACTCTATTTCACCATTGTTTATTATGCCAAAGTGTGTACGAAAAAATGGCACTCCAACTAAAGGGGGCGGTTGAATGCGTTTTATGACTACGTCCTCACTTCGCTTACGCGAGGGTCCATTATATCATGTTTCGGAGCATCAAGTTTTGTAGTTTTTTCCAATGGTTTACTCGCAACCTCCCCTGACGAGGGCGTTCGCAGTCCATCATTCTCCGGAACAGTATCTACCCGGTCAGCCCCATTATCCACACTAGAACGGACGCTGTCCGATGGTTCATTTCCATTAACTTCACTAGTACGTAAGCCCTCCTTTTTGTTTGCAGAATCTGAGTGTGCTTCATCGACAGTTTCCTCGACCACTTTACTTTCTTGTGACATTTTCGCACCAGTGCGTCCTGCCAAGTTGGAGCCAATTCCAGTGGCAACAGACATTCTTTTGACTGCTGCAGAATGAAGCTCCACTCCACTATTTCTGTTCTCATTATCTACCGGAGTCGACACAAGATCCCGATTTTTCTTCCCTTCTTTCTTTTCCTTTTTAAGGACATATTTTAATGCAAACTTCTGTCTTTTGTTAATTGCATCAGAAAGGATCCTATCAGTTACAACAGAGGTATCACGAAATACATTGGACACCAAAAAGTCCCTAAATCGAGAGGAGTAAAATTTCGGCTTAATAACAGACACAGCCGAGCCGTCAAACCATATACTTTTCCAGGCATGCTCGAGCTTTTTTTTGAATTTGTATTGCTGAAGAATGTCAATTATGCCCAAAAAAATCATTACCTGCTCCCCACTTGCAGTATAAGCCACTATCCCCCCAAACGTTTCTTCAGAATTCAGCGAATCCACACTTCCAGAATCTGAAACCATATACCCAGCATGGAAACTTGTTTGTTTTTTCAATCCCATTTTTTCCTTCAAAATATCTTTGGGCTGTTGCCCCGCCTGTGTACCCACTGAAGAGGTGGGCCTTGAGGAGTTAGGGCTAGCCTCATTCACACTTCCCCTTGAGCTGGTTGGTGTGGCAGCTCTACTATCCCCTGGAGAGGATTGATCCATATAATGAATACCAAGCAATAAACTAAAATCCATAATTTGGAAACTTTCTAAAACTAAGCAATCTCTTTTGATGGTTCTCACAAGCCAGTCATACGACGCTTTGTTTAAAGCTAAACCGTCCGGGTGAAGCTCTATAAAATCCAAATCTTTCAGTGTCGGATTGGGTTTTGCCTTCTCCTTATCAGACGCTTTTCTTTTGAAAGTAGAACCTTTCAAATCAAACCGCTGGTGGTAGTGCAGAGTAGATGGAAGAATGTTGTTCATGACGATAAAGCGGATATTGCGCCCTAAGTTATTCTGAAGGTTGTACAATCCAAAAAACTTTGGAATAAGCGTCTTCTGGTTTTGCATTAGATTCATATAATAGCCTGGTAACAGTTCCCTCAAAAATTTCGCTTCTCTTCTCTGTACAGTTTTAATTATGAACATATCATCATCCGATATGTAAAATATAGAACCCGAAGCCCCTGGGTTAGAAAGTTCTCGAAGAGATACATTGCACAGCGACAACATGAAGTCCTCGGCTGCTATCCCGAACGCCTCCCTGAAATGCCGAAATGCCCTTGGAGCATAGCTCTTGAATCTAAAATCAGGATGCGTATGAGCAGGGGTAACAGACCCACCCGCTGATGGAAATTCAACAGTTTCAATCTCCTCGAAATCAGCCATTAGTAAATCACGCTGCTCTTTAGGAGTTATTGAACCGACCTATTTCAATATATTTAAAAGTCATATACAAAGAAAGAAAATTAGCAAATCTGTAAGAATAAGCTCCCGACAAAATAAATTGTGGAGGCAAAAAAACCTTACCGAATGACGAATTCCCATCTGAATCCCAGCCATGATCGAGTCCGAATGAGAATGCTTATATACAGTTTTACCATCGACAACCTTGCGATGCCCAATTTTCTTTTCCCCCGTACTCACCCCGGACACTTTTCCTCCCGAGCTCTTTGAAGATTCCCCTGACAGCATTCTCCTAGGTGGTTCACGAGAACTCCTTTCCAAACTACCCGTACTTTCCGATCGATTTTCCGAGGAAACCGGATCAGGTAGGTCAGAAACGCCGATACCTTCCGTTGGTATTCCCTTTCCCTCTGAAGCCATTCTTTAAAAAACAGCACAAAGGCAAACAACCTAAACTAACTGGAGTATACCGAATAATAAAAGAAAAGAGCTATTCTTTTCGAGCATTCAAGTATGAATAGGCAACATTTGATGTCCAGATATGCAATACGTTTTAAATAGAAATTAAGCTTTGTAGCGTTTTCGATTAGACATTCACAAAAACAACCGCAAAAAAAAAGCTGATAAAAAGCAGATAAATTGTAGCCCCAGTCCCCGATCTAAAAGAATCCAACGCACGCTAAAACCTTTGCCGCTCAATCCGCAACACACAATAGCAAACTAAATTTACCCGCAATATAGAAGCGAACTAGACAGGACAAGACACTACCTAACACAACTAGATGTGAACAACAACGGGAGAATATTAAATCAAATTCACAATGTAGAGCACCTCAGTCCGCACGAGTCACGACTCCTTCAATATGGTGCTCAGCTCTACTCGAGTCCCTCCTTTGTGGCCTGCTGGCTGCTGTACTATGATAACTGTACACTGCCTAGCTGCTGGTACTGGCCGGGGGTAATTAACCATCATGGACGAGTGTGGGCTGTGGCGATCTTAGGATGATGATCCAAGAAGGATCTGCATGATTGATAATCCAAGGAGCGTTGGATAATCCCGCCGGTCCCCTCTTTAATTTGTTAGGGTTATACAAGACCAAGGGAATGAACCTAATTGGGTTCTATTTATAAATCCCAACCCTCTCTATCTCTGTTGCAACTTGCAGGTTTCAAGTTCCATAGTTGCTACCTTTTGGCATTTCTTCAAGGAGCGATTTCTTATTCGAGTTTGAACAGTGTGTGACAGTAGCCACGGTGTCACTGAGGAGGGCTTTCACGGAGCTTATGCTCTCAGATAATGCTTCACTCTGGAAGTCTTCAACAGCCTAGTGGAATTTGACAATTGACGGGCAGCGCATGACCATTTTTGCATAATGTACACGGCTTTTCTCCGTAGTAAGTGCAATTCAAAGGGTATTTTCTACTCAGCTCCGAGCTCAGCTCACTCTTTTAGACCCGGCCAACACTATAAGTGCTAAATAAATGCAAAAAATATTAAGTTTATTTCGACACAAGTTCATTTAAAGTAAATAGTTAATGGAAAAACAATGCATTCTAGTTGAGTAGTCAAGACCGTCAAGGTCACAGAAAACGGAAAGTTAAAGTATATCGACATCAATGCTATGCTTTTTCAAGATATCAGAAATATCGAGCTCAGGCTCCCTTTCTTTGCCAGAGGCCTCAATTTCGGACTTTGAAGCTACGTCCAACTTGCTGTATAATAGATCGTGCTGCTCCCCGTCCGCAACAGATTTGTGCACAATTCTCCCTTTGCTATCAATCCCATATTCTCTAAACTTCACTTGTTTCGATTTTGTATCCATCTGAGGCTCATCCCGACTATTAAAAGGTCTGTATTTATGACCATATTCAGTTACTGCCTTTGAAGTTCGGTGTTGAAAGCAAATTTCGCTTTTATCATGCCCTTCATATATGCATGGGTTCCCCCCAACATTTTTACCACAAGTACAGACCGAACCGAGCTTCGCATAATAGTAGTCTAATTGCTTTCCGGGGCTAGTTGCTGTGTAGTCGTTGTAATTACTTCGCCCAGACGCGATTTTTCTCTCTACAGATCGCTGATAAAGAGAATGCTGCTTTTCATAAATCTCAAACCGATTTTTAAGAGATGAGTTCGAAGGTTTGGCATCGCCATCATTTTGAGGTCCATATTTCATATTCGATGTGCGATACATGTCCTTGCATACGTTGCTTAATCCTTTTTCCTGACCTTCCATTAAATTTTGGCGTATTTCGTGAAGTTTGCATGAATCGGGTTCGGGAGTAGTTTCGCCGCTACGGGAATAAGCTGCTTGCGTTTCAGTTACGCTCGAAACTGTGACTGGCCTCGAAATGGGTACAGAATGAATGTCCTTCAACTCACCTGGTTTGAGCATTACAGGTGGAGGTACTTCATTTTTTGCCGTATGACCCCTGCAGTTCTCTGGCCCAAGATCTGTCCAAAATGTCTGGGTATCATTTCGTGTTAAATTGGTTTCCGGACCTTTCAAATCCCTATAAGGATAATGGCGCTCGTACGAAGACTCATATTGCAATTGGTCAAGAATTTCTTTTGCCCTTTCGTTGCCACGAACAACTAATCGTCTTCTAGCGTGGGCCAGTTTTTCAGCTACTGCCTTTCTCTTTTCCTCTTCTTCGTCTTCGAGCTCTTTCACCTGTTCTTCAAATGTAGGTCCATTGGCTTTCTCTGGCGGTTGGAAGTGTATCGAGTAGCATGTATTGGGGGTTTTAATAGGAGTCGGATCCAACATCTGTTTGCAAAAGTATTTTTTTAAAGCATTAGCACTTTCTTCTGTTGAAAATAAAGGTCTTCTGTTGAAAATAAAGGGATTATGTGAGGCGTATACATTACCTTACTAGGAAGAAGCCGTTGAAGTCTGGTGTTGGTCATCGCTCGCTCGAATATATTCTGCTTGCACAACTTTCTCTCCACTTCTGCACATTTGACAAACGAATCAATGGTTTGACTTCTTGGATCAAATTTTGGAAATGGCTTTGTAGCGTAAGTTGGCAAAAAATTTACCCTTTCGGGGAGGCTGAGTTCCATCTTTCCCGTGAGCGGAGACTGGCGTATACCTATATCCGTACTGGTTTGAAATAGGCTGCTTCTAAGCTTTGTTCTATCATGATCATGTTTATGAATCGCATTTCCAAATATACGCTCTCGTGAAGTCTCCATTTCCTAATCTTTTATGGTGTCTGATTAAACGCAAAAGTTCTTTTCCTATTCTAAGTCCCAGTCCAAATTGTATAAGTGGTGAGGGCAAATGAAATCTCTAATCAAATGTCCTTGCCAAGTCACTAAGTGTACGTTTCAGGTGATCTAGCTCTTACTCCCAGACCATTATTGAGGAAAGGAAAGAGTAAATAGTATATGCAAGAGAAGCAAGAAAGCCGGTGACGAGTACTGCCTATAATATTAACAATAATAATAAAGTTCCATATAAGGAAGGTGGAGGTCATAAATGGGATATTTTTGCTAGGGTATAGTCTGGCAGGGAGGATTGACCCGCACAGGTGGAATTGTGTAGGTCGCTAGCGCTCCTTGCAGAGTTGTGTATAATTATAAAAATGACATTATAAATTGACACTTGCAATTATTTGCATTTGTGTCAATATCATATAATTATAATTGCATGGCCGTGGTGTCCTAGTTTGGTCCACTCGATGATGGACTTTACCTTATTGGTTATTACCAGGAAGTGAGGTCTGAGCCTCATATAGGATATTTACGTCAAGCTATTTGTGATGGATTAAATGGAAAGGTGGAAGAGCCACACTGGGGTTTGCTCCAGAGCTCAAGAGAATTCGAATGTATTCCATTCCTTTTAAGCCATTCAACTCATAAGATAGGACCCATAACTTCCGTATTAAAGAGCCAATGGTCTTAGTTTCAAGGCTATTATAATTTCATGGTTTAATGCGTGAAGGGATCCTTTCATGAACACTTTGAACATGTGTTGTTCGTGGGCTACATAGATTCATTCAACATTCTATCGCCATGAATTTTGCATTTGAAGAAAAGAGCACATGCAACACGGGTGCGCATAATTAGAAAGTTTAGTTTAATTTGGCTTTAAGAATTTAATGTTTGTACCGAGGGTTTGTACTGTATCGTCAGCTGGTTTGATTTCAATTGATAATTGATCTTTAAACCTTTGCATGATCCACTTTGGCATTCCAAGTGATCATGATCATGCGCGAAAATTATCATAATAAGTCCCAAATTATCATGGGCGTTATAGAAGCAGATTCAGACGAATTTAAGGCGAAAATGAAGGAATTGTGTGAAGCTTTATTAAAATCATAGTAAGTATTTGAGTTGAACCAAATGTTCTTATGTTAA
>PDIM01000010.1:53913-121538 GCA_002811675.1 Ichthyosporea sp. XGB-2017a | reverse complement strand
AAACAAGTAGGATCTATAGTAGCAGTGAATAAAAACAAAATTCCACCATTGTAAGTGCGACTATACCGAAAAGTAAAAAGTAAAAAGTAAAAAGTAAAAAGTAAAAAAAAAAAAGTTGATTTAAATAATTAACATGAATAATTATTTGTATGATTTTTTCAGTATTATTGTAAGAGAAAAGCTTGAAGTGCTCTGCAGGCCAATCAGTTCTTACTTTGATTACTTGTACTGTACTACACGGCCCACTCATCATTACACTCATTATGGGGGGATAATTATCATTTCATAGTATAATATAGCGGAGGATAGATTCTGCTTTGAGACACGAGACCTCTTCTTCCACCAATGGAGACTTAGATAAATGTGCCGGTATGGCCATATATATTCTCTCAATCACAACTATATTAGAGCTACATAGCACATGAATAGGCCGTGCCGATCAGTTATACACAGAGAGACTAGAGGCCACTAGACTAGCAGATAACTGAATAAATCGAAGATCATGAGTGATATAATTCTGTACTACAGACTGCACTTGCAAGTTGCAGTCTGCAGAGAAGTCAGATGCAGGCTTGTGTACCCTTACTGGTCCATAACTTTGGTGCTAAAAATTAACCGCATTTCTCCTCGGTGTGTCATTCGCCGTGCTATTCTCCTGGGTCTTCCTCGGGTCTAATAATATGAATTATGATCTTGGGAATCAGTCGAGTGCATGTCCTTTATTTTATTTCTTACTTCTCAGTACGTGGGTCCAAAGCGAGCGAACTAGTTCCAGTAGGATTTGCAGGTTTGTTGTGTGGATTTATGTGTATGCTATTGCGTTTGAACGAGCTGATGGGTATAATGTTGTAGAGATGAAAAATATATAGAAGAGGAAGAAGAACATAGGAATAACAGTATCAGGATGAAGAAATTAAAAAAGCTATTTAATAAGAAGAATCGCAGGAAAAGCATTGTTGGTGAACAGCCAAATGGCCTTGCGAAAACTTCTAATTCAGAAACGGACTTGGTTGGGTTGAGTAAGGAAGTCAGGGAGCAGGATGGAGAAAGTAATTCGGGCTCGGGAAGCGGAACAATGAGTGGGGGAGAAACGTCAAAGAGAAGTAGCCTTCTAATTTCTCATTTGACGCTTAGTGCTTTGAAGGCGTCTGCAATGTCAGAATCAATGCCCCAGTTGGGTAGGATAAGTATGGGGTCAAGTGCTGATGATGCTGTTCTAATAACGGACGAAGAGGATAGTACGGGGGCTCCTATTCTTTCGTCTTCAGAGTCAGGAGCGAAAGCGGCCAGAAGGAATGAGAGCAGGCAACAAAATACTATTGGGGGGACTGGAAACTCTGATTCTGGGGCATCTGTGAAGTCAGGAAGGTCGGGAATGTCCAATGGGTTAGTGATGAAAAATCCTTTCCGTGAAGATGAGGATACAACACATAAGGTAATTGCTGTACATAACTATACCAAGCGGTCCGAAGATGAATTGTCATTCAGAAGGGAAGAGGTGCTGAAAGTTTTGGATAGAGATAATCCTAATTGGTGGAGAGTCCAAAATACTGTTGGCCAGATTGGCTTTGTTCCTAGTAATTATTTAGCCCAAATGAGAAGCTTGAAGAGGGAAAAGTGGTTTCATGGAAATATCAAAAGGGCTGATGCTGAAAGGCGACTTAGGAACCCAAACTTGCAGACAGGGACGTTTCTGGTTCGCTCTTGTGAAAGCTCTTCTGACAAGGGATCTGTTTCCTTGTCAATCAAGGTTCAAGGGACCATCAAGCATTATAAAATATCGAAGAGCGAAACGGGACAATATTTTATCTCACAGAATCACAAGTTCAACAATCTCACTTCTCTTGTTCGGTATTACAAAGAGGGAGGTGGGCTGCATGCACGTCTTTTGTATCCGTGTCCCAATCCATATGCACCTGCAACTATCGGACTGTCGCATGATGCATGGGAAATTAGTAGATCGGAGCTTAAGCTTATCAAAAGGCTTGGGGGTGGACATTTTGGGGAAGTTTGGGAAGGTGTATGGCGCGGCAATATTAATGTTGCGGTGAAGACGTTCAACACGGGAACAATGTCTCCTGCCGAATTTTTGGCAGAGGCTCGTATAATGAAAAAGCTTTGCCATCCTAAGCTTTTGCAGATGATGGCGGTTTGCTCAAAGGAACAACCAATGTATATTGTTACCGAGCTGATGGCGAATGGGAATTTACTTAACTGGGTTAGAGCCGGAAAAGTTGCCACTTTAGCTTCTCTGGCTGATCTGTCTGTACAGATTGTATCGGGGATGATGTATTTGGAATCCAAAAATTATATCCATCGTGATTTGGCTGCTCGTAATGTTTTGGTTGGTACAAATGGGGAAGTGAAAATTGCAGATTTTGGTATGTCAAAGTGTCTCACGCAAGAGGTGTACTCAACAGCTGCTGGTACAAAGTTTCCAGTCAAATGGTCTGCCCCTGAGGTTATTTTCAATCATAAATTCACCAGTAAATCGGATGTATGGGCATTTGGAATCTTACTTTGGGAAATTGTAACTTACGGAGCTGTTCCATATCCAAACATGACCAACAGACAGGTTGGCCTTGCGTTGAATAATGGTTACGTTATGCCTTGTCCCGACACCTGTCCAGAAGCGTTTTATACAATTATGAGAGACTGCTGGCACTTTGATGCGGACGCTAGGCCTCGTTTCGCGACGCTTTATGAGAGGTTGGAAGGGCAGTATTTGACCTACTGCAACAAGCCTGATGAAAAGCTTGTAAAGCCAAATATATCAAGTAGATCGAAGAACAACTTTAGTTCCCCCGGAAGTGGCTTTAGTGGCTCGACTGGCCATCGTGTTAATATTGATGGCCGGCTTAATTCGAGACCGGTTTCTCATGAACCAACGGTGGTTATTAATGGAATGGGACAGACTAGCGATAATGATACTGCCGGTGAAGGAAGAGGGCCAACCAGAAAGGGGCATTACAGCAAAGCTGCTGAGAGTGGAATGAGTGACAATAACCTGGAAAATACCAGCGGTGGTGAGAAAGTGCCATTAGCCCCAAAGTCGCCAGCTATCAAGGAAAATTCTGCTTCCGGTAATTTTGTTGAAATCAAAGGGATTAATGGGGTGTCCACCAATTCGCCCATAAATCCATTCAATGCTAACAGCAACACTCATATCAGCGTACGACCTCAGAACTCTTCGGCAGCAAACTCTTCAGCGGACGAAATTGTGATTCCTCAAAATTTCTAGGACATGTGAAATTATTCTTCGCGGTGGTAGCAGTGTTGTTCTGTTCGTCAAAACCGTAAAAAATAGGATAAAAATAAAAAGAAAAAAAGTGAAGAAGACAAAGAAAGGTCCAGCTGCAGGCTGCAGGGGGGTGACCAGCTGGGGAAAGGTTTAGCTAGAGAGGGAGATTTCCGTTGTTTACTTACTTTGGTGAGATTAGTGTGTTATGGGCAGGAAGAAACTTGACGGGGATTCGAAAGCGGGAGATAGGTGTTCTACCCAAACTTCAACTGAGAAAAATGAAAGCTTAGAAAGCGGTAATGACAATGCCAATTGTTTAGTACAAGAGGGGGGCGTTGAGTGCGAAGTAGGAAGTGATACTCCCGGCCATGATGAGGGATTTTATAATGCTAAAATGAGAGTCAACAGGGATGCAGTGTTGTGTACTTTTCTTTCAATGGTGTATTTGTCAAGTACCGAAAAAAGAGAAACTTTTCCAGCACTTTCATTTCGCAAATGGAATGAAGAATTGCCCTTTGGTTTTATTGATGCGTTTAGTGGGGCGGGTGTTCTAGGAGTGCGCATTTTAGCGGGATTGGCTGAACTGGAGAAGGAGTGCGACGGCATTTCACAAAATGTCGACGTTACATTCAATGATCTCTCTCCACAATGCTTCAAAAAGATAAATGCAAATATTCACCGTAATCATACGAAAAGTGGGGACTTTCAAGGTTCTATCAACTTGCTCCAAGAAGACGCGTATATATCGCTATATTTGGGAGCATATGACTTCATTCATCTTGATCCGTATGGGGGAAACAGCGAGTTTGTTTTATCTGCATTCAAAGGTATTCGAAGCTCTGGGATTTTGACTTTTACTTCAACTGACATTGCTGCGCTCTTTGGTATTTGTTCTGATGTAGCTGTCCGGAATTATGGCGGGAATCCGCGAACCATCTCTGGGGGAAAATTAGCGAATTATTCCGAGGTAGCTGTTAGACTTGTGCTTGCCTCTTGTGCTCGTGCTGCGGCAATTTGTGCCCAGGCAATTGAGCCTTTGTTTTGTTTGTCGGCAGAGCATTTTATTCTTGTAAGTGTTCGTTCACGGAGAGGCGCAAAGGCTGCTACAAAAAGTGCGAAAAGTGTGCTCCCTGCTTTTTTGTGCGACAGTTGCCTGCAATTAAACTACCTAGACGGTGTCCTTATCCAAAATTGTTCGGCGTGTGGCCAGTGTTTTGAGAAGGGACTGACTCGTACAATTGGGCCGTTATGGAGAGGCCCTTTGTTTGACGCACCGTTCTTGAAGTATATGGTAGAATTTAGTCAAAAGCAACAAGTTACGTCAATGTTTTCGGAAAAATTCAAGATGCTCGCTAAAATGTGTCTGCATGAAAGTGAAATACCACCTTCAAATTTCTTCTTTTATTCGCTACCCATTCTATTTAAGAGCATCAACGCAAATCCAGTTAAAGTACAAGCGATAGTAGATGAGCTGAGGGGTGTGGGATTTGCAGCGAGTAAGACGCATTTTGACAGCAAAGCAATTAGAACAAATGCAAGTATTGATACGGTGCTGGGTGTGATAAATTCGTTACAACCCAAAGACAAGACATGCCAAGGCTAATTAAGTATCCTTTCATATATGAAAGTTCTTCCCCAAATTAGAATGGCACTTGGGTACCGTTTTCAAACACAGGAATTGCACGAAGAATTTGGATCCATCTTAACCTATCTTTATGCGCTATCGCAGCTCCCAACTATAGAGTTTTAAACAGAAGTGTTCCAAAAATTAAATTTAGTAACTTTCCTTGTCTATACGCTTTGATGCAGCTTTCAATTTACCTTTTGCTGCTGGTTATTAGAGTTCGAAGGGCCACCTCGTTTGGATGCGTAATTGAAAACGTACATTGCCTGGTTTCCGGAAACAAGGCGAAATAGATAATATTCAGATTCATTGTTGATAGCATACTCAAACACAAGCTCCTTGTCTAAAGAGATACACTTCGAATGGTTAATTGACGCTCTACCATATCAAAATGACACTGGACGTATCATACTTACCAGATTCATGAACGACTTTCCAATACGACACCTTATTATAGGTTTTTGCAATATCAAACATTGACTTCATGTGGTCCTTTAGACTGGTCTTTTTAGGCTTGCCATTTGGTTCTAATATCAAATTAACGAAGTTATATTGACGTTATCAGTACCTTTCGTTGCGTTGTAATGGAGGGCCATATATCTACATACATCTACTTACCAAATCTCCAGGAGTGCATTATTGAGGCCACTACTTCACTCCAGTTTTCTGCTGTATCACCCTTTCGCATATATTCTATCATGTACTGATCCCTCTGTTTAACAAAATAACTTACAAACCACTTTCGAAATAAATCGGGACACAAAAGTTAGTTTAAACGTACATTAATAGATAAAATGGACACGTGCAGGAGGTTCTCTTACCTGTCTATTGTCGAGGATAACTTGAGATAGCATAACATTGGCCTGGACACACGGTTTTGAAGATTTTACATTGGAATCGTTCATTTGATCATGTTGCTGCATGTATCTTCGGATCGCTTCAGCATTCTCTTCATATCTGTTCAAGATTTCATTAAAAGCACTTTTATCTTCACCACCTTCTTCTTCCTTCTCAACATTAAACACTCTATATTTTATAGTTTCTTCCCCCTTTTCACCTTCCCCTGTTTCAACAACAACAATTGGCGGCGGATTACATATAATTACATCAGTTTTTCTCTCCGATTTCACGGCTACATTTTCAATTACAGGTCCCGCACTTTGTTCTGCATGTACAACTGGGAGGATACTCGGGCAAATGCTTTTGTTTTTTTCTGAATCCGAAAGCCCCGAGTAATACAATCCCAGTGCCGAACCAGCGCACAAAAAGGACACACTACCGAGCAACTTTGAAATGACCCCCTTCGCTCGTTCACAACTTACTGTTCCCATTGTACGCATGGGACCACCTCCACCACACCTTATGCCATCCAGCATGCGCCTATAAACAGGCCTCCCTCTAGCCAAGGTACACACCAAAGTCCCCTGACATACCATCTTGTTCACTTCCGTTAACTAGCTAAACAAATCCAAAATCTCCCTCCAACAAGGCCTCCTATACACGGAGAGTCATATCCAGCACCGCACCTCGAGGACCCCACTACAGAGGGAATAGGGCTGGAACTGTTCCAAAGAGGAATTAGCCCTTGAAACGACAATCAACCTGCCACCCATCCACCACGTGCAGCGGGGCTTCTACTTTTTTTTGAAGGTTAGAGTCCGTCTGTCTGGACCTTTATTGTTTCGGATGATGAATGTAATTTTGTCTCTGCTCTTGGAATGGTGTGCATTTAGAGCAAAAAAAGCCTTTGGATATCGAAAGGGAAGGTAATGGATTAAACTGTTCAGTGTCCGGTCGGCAAAAGGTTTACTCAAGATGCAATGAAGCCCATTGTAAAGTAATGTAGAGGTCCAAATGCGCGTGGAACAAAAGTTCCTTCAACTATTAGGCTTCAGAATGGGTTTTATCTCCATAACCCTTGTCGATTTGAGTTTCAAAGGGAAATTTGCTGACAGAACTTCTTCGGGGCGATAGCTTATGAGTTTGGGCACATTGGGCTCTGATCGCAGGTGGAAGGTCACACATCGGCTCTTGGGCTCTTATGATTGTTCTAGCCGTCTCCTCTCCTATGCATGTCCACAGGAATACCGTGCACCGTTTGCCCCTTATAGGCTTTGTCATGTGAGAGTTTGTGTTCCATAGATTTTGTGTTCACGTATTTTTTAATTGGTGGACATTTTTGTACAAACCGATCACAAGATTTTTCCAACAAAGTCCGAAAATAAGAAATAAGCGCAGGCATTCAGTAAGAAGCCCCCACGCTGTGGTACAATCCACTTGAAGATAATAATATTGTGTACTTGTTTTTCCGGTATGCGGGCACAGCCCTTCTCTACTACAATTTACACCTGGGTTCACTGTGCAGGAATCCAAGCTCACCCGCTGACGTACAGGTAGTGCACAGCCTAACTCTGGCAATAATAAGGTGGATGCCATTCCAAAGAAAGTGAGTAGTGGATATATTAGGCAATGCGTCAAAAAGGTGAAGAGTGAACTACAGAGATGGAAAGTTAGCGAACAGCTGATGGTCAGTCCTTATTATGTAATTTGCAGCACTGGAGCTGGGGGATCGGGGTCTATAATATTTATATCCCACATTACTGATTAGGGGGACATTCCATCGAATCTGGCAGTGCAGTGAAACCGAATCATAATAATAATAAAGGATATAAATAACACAATTAACATTCCATTGGAGCTAATTACTTAAGGGTGGCTTTCTAGCCTATAGAGTGGTACACATTCCATAGTACAGTACAGCTGTAGTGTGGTGCACACTAGCTCACTGCAAAGTCAATGGGTCTGTCTGTCAGCTGCACCACCACCGCGGGCTCCTCTGGCTGGCTGCATGTAGGAGGGCCGGTATTGCTTGTACACACACACTACACTCCACACTATTTATATGCAGCTCCTTCAGTTGCAAAAGGTCTGTGCTGTGCAGCATAACTCTTCTGGTGCACATTCCACTTGCCTTCTTTTGGGTGGGTATATAAGGAGCAGCTGCCCGCAAGCAAAGCTTAAATTCTTCTGCTGTTGCTCATGTGCTTTTGTTGATTTGAATAGTGGGCTTAATCTGTTTTTTGACCAAGACTGGTGTGCGAGTAACATGAAGCTGTTTGTTGTGTGTAGCGTAATTCTGTCTCTGGCCCTCTGTTTGGGCACTGCTAGTGCCACTCTTGATTTCTTAACCTTTAACCTTGATGGCCGTAATGTAGATTTGGACGCGGCCACATTGATTATCCAAAATGCTGACGTGGATATTGTTGGACTCCAGGAAGTTCATAAGGATACCATTGAGACGCTCACTGAATCCCTTGGAATGGAGTATGTTGGTTTGGGACGTGATGGTGGCCATCGAGGGCAGCATAATCCCATTCTCTATAAAGCTGATAGAATCGAAGTGCTTGACTTTGGTACGTATTGGCTGCAAGGCAATCTCCCATATGTTCCTGGTGCGAAAGACTATGGTAATGTAATTCATCACCTCATTTTTACGTGGGCAAAAATGAAAGATCTCCAAAATGGTTCCTTATTTTACGTTTATAACACACAACTGGACAACAAGAGCAGGCCTTCCCGAGCACGATCTGCTATTCAAATTACCCGTCACATGGAAAGCAATCCATTGTAAGTATCTGTAGCTCCATTTAGCAGGGGAGTTAACTAAAGTCCTTTATATGCTAATGTATTCTCTCTCTTGCTCAAACATTTAAATAGGTACGAAGGTGTGCAGGCCCTGATGATGGGAGACTTTCAGGTCGGCTGGAGATCTAGAGAATATTTGCCATTTCGAGCGCTTCTGAATCCGATTGCTTCCAATGGATCTCAGTGGATTGTAGGAGTTGAAGGCCTTGAGGGGACCGGCGAAACTATTCCTTCAAATGGAGCGTCCAACAAAAATGCCGTTGTTGCAAGAATTAATGAGTTTGTCAATGACAAGGAATCTTTAGAGGAAAGAAATGTCAACACTTGCCAGAATGTTGTCAAAGACAAGGATATAGCTTTGGTGAGCTATGTTGCCATTGCAGGAAGTCAGTCAGACTGCTGTAGGTTGTGCTTGGCAGACACTGAATGTACAGCTACCACATGGACCAATGCTGATGGAGGGACATGCTACTTAAAGAGTGGAATCGACTTTTACAAAAACAAGACGGGTGCCATATCTCAGTCCATTTGTTCCCATGAAGAAAATGTTGAATACACAGGCGGAAATGCTTTAGGATCAAAGAGAGGAAAGCCAGAAGAATGTTGCCTTATGTGCAGGCGGACTGACAGATGCACTTCGTACTCTTGGAATGATCTTGATGGTGGCACATGTTACTTCACCAATGGTCCGAATGAGAAAAGGTTTAATCCAGGTACCGTTTCTGGCTCATTTTCAGTTACCGGAAACGCTATTCCCAGACTTAAAAATACTTGCCAAAAGAACCAGGCTGATACGGATTTGAAAGGTACGGACATTGCCAATATTCGTGCAAATAGTGCTGACACGTGCTGCAGTTTATGCTTTGACAATACTGAATGCATCGGATACGCCTGGATCGAAGGTACCTGTTGGCTTAAGTCAACTGCTGAGGAATATTTTCCAAAAATCGGAGTTGTAGCATCCTCTTTATGCAGCATTGAAAATAACATTGACCTAAAAGGAGTTGATATTGGTAGGGTACGCAATAGAAAGCCTTCTCAATGCTGTTTAGAATGTCGCAAAAAGGCTGGATGTGTAGGGTGGAGCTGGATTGATTTCGACAATGGAACTTGTTGGCTAAAGAAGGACATAACAGAAGCTGTTACTAAGGATAAAATAATATCTGGAAGATTCAATATAGTCCCCAAAACTGACAACGATGGAGATGTAGGGACCCCAGGAGGTGGCTCCCTTACATGTGCTGAGCCTTCTGTCGATGTTGATATCCTTGGCGCAGATACCGTTATAAAATTTAGAAAACGAGTTGATGAATGCTGTGGACTTTGTCGGAAGGAACCAAAATGCACTGGATGGTCATGGAACAACTATCTTGATGGAACATGCTACCTAAAGGAGAATATTAGTGGTACAAAATCCGCCAAAGGAATTACCTCTGCCAGCTTCTGCACAATGGAGACAGACATTGATTACTTTGGCAATGATATTGGATCTGAAAAAGGAGAACCCAGTGAATGCTGTGCTCACTGTCGACGTAAGCCTGGATGTGTTGCCTGGACCTGGATCAGTGGTGTTTGTTGGCTTAAAAATGATGTTGCAAACAAAAAGAATGTAGTTGGACTTGTGTCTGGAGTATACGATGCTGATGCTGGAGGTGGATACTTTCCTCCCTCAGGTCCAACTGAACCCCAGCCATCTGAACCAAACAGTGATGTTACTCTAACTTTCAACAACATTGACCAAGTAAAAAACGATTGGGTTCTTACTTATCGTGATACGTCGTTTAACGATGAAAAGCAGGCATATAGACCAAATATGATTTCTGTCAACTCAAACAAGCTTCAAATTAAGGCGGAGAAAGTGAATCCCAAAGTTGGTGGAAAAGACTACACAAGTGGGCACATGTACAGTAAAAGATCATTTCTTTATGGCACGTTCCATATAAAGGCGAAGGTTAATATGCAGCAAGGTTCTTGGGCGGCTTTATGGACATTGCCCGAGAAAGCCAATGATTTCGGAGGAGAAACCGGGTGGCCTAGAGGAGGAGAAATGGACATAATGGAAGGTGTGACAAGTAATAACAGGCAGGTCATATCAAGTGCAGTTCACTGGCACAGCTCAACCAACAACAACTGCCCTTACAGAGGGTGGGGTGAGCATTGCTTTGATTTCAGTGAGTCTTCGGTCAGGGGAAGCTCTGCGGATGACTGGCACATATATCATATGAAATGGACCAAAGACAAAGTGCAGATGTGGATAGATGACCGTCCCCCTCATTTCACCATAACTGGGTCCAGTAGAATACCGCAGGACAAGCACAGAATCATTATGAACCTCGCCATTGGCGGCACCCTTGGGGGCAACATCGACAATAACAAATTCCCTCGTATCATGGAAGTAGAGTATGTCAAGTGGGAGGAGCCATAAATGCCAAAATCATTTGTAATTGTAATAATGCTTTGTTTCATAGTTTTCGTCTCATATTAATGCCAGAAAAACAGCACAAAAGCTTAAACTTAAATAAAAGAGAAGTAGAAAGATAGACCGAAAGGGCCCCAAAATCTCCATTTTCATACGTACGTTTCGAACAACTGAATGAAAAAACTCTGGTTTTGGGACTTGAGTTAAAGAATGTATCCCCAACACTAGCCCGTCATTTTGTCTAAGCTATTCTGTTATTCGAAGCAAGGATATACTTACTTCAGGGACAAGGAACATAATTCCTTTGCATAGCTATTTCTTAGGGGAACCTAGCTGTTGAGCAAATACAGAAAAGCATGAAAAACATTACATACCTCCACCAGCTTCACGAACAAAATATTCACACCAAACTGCAAACGTTTATTTCCTTATAAGTACAAAGCATCCCTGAGGAGAAGCTGACTGGCTCTTCAAGGCAGCTCATTATAATTAAAAAAAAGAGGAGTGGCCCAGTAGCACAGCAGCTTTGACGCCTGAGTCCGGAAAAATTACAGAGCTCCTAATTATGGACAGCGCCACCCAAATCCATCTCCGGGGCCCTTCACCCCCGTCCCTATTTATTTCTTTTTCCCACCACTGAAAAGTTAATTATTTGATTTAGTTAATTATTTATTTTTAGGGATTTTATGTTTGCGGTGTATTTGAAATCCAAGAAAGAGAAGGTTGGGGTCTTATATCGATAGATAACTAGATAATCCATCTCATCAAGTTATAGTTTATCAGCTCTTCTACGAAAAAGGTAAATTATTTTTCCCGTTCTTGATGTTTTTGTCGAATTGTGATTTAATTAATTTAGGTCAAAACCACAAGAACTCGTCTGTACGGAAGCAAAGAAGAGCAGAAGGATTTTAGGTCGATCTGGAATGGGCGTGGGGGTAAAACTGTTCGCGCATTTCGGGAGGGATAACTGTGATGAAATTGGTGATCTTCCTGGGCCTGGAGGGAGGATTGACGTTTTATCTTTGCTTTTGTACAGTAGCAGCGAAAGGGCTTTGGGTAAACTTTGATTTGGTGGGAAAATTCCCTAGAATTCTTGTTGGGTCGACTAATTTTACTTACAACAAATCAAATATATGAATTGAGCTTCGCATCAATGAATCCTTGTACTAATCTCAAGCCTTTTGTGTGTATACCCTTGTGTTTAAAATGTGCAGTTGACGCGAAAGTGGCAAATTTAGATTGTTAGTTTTGAAAATAGAAAGAAACAATGGGAAGCAAAGACGACGAGTACGACTATCTTTTTAAGGTTGTTCTTATTGGGGACTCTGGTGTTGGTAAATCCAATTTGCTCTCACGTTTTACTCGTAATGAATTTAATTTAGAATCTAAATCAACCATTGGTGTTGAGTTTGCTACCCGTAGCATTCAAGTTGATGGCAAGACCATTAAGGCTCAAATTTGGGATACTGCCGGCCAGGAACGTTATAGAGCCATCACATCTGCATACTACAGAGGTGCCGTTGGGGCCCTTTTGGTTTATGATATTGCCAAACATTTGACATATGAGAATGTAGAGAGATGGCTGAAAGAACTTCGTGATCATGCGGATAGCAATATTGTGATTATGTTGGTGGGAAATAAGAGCGATTTGAGACATCTTCGTGCTGTGCCAACCGAAGAAGCAAAGGCGTTTGCTGAAAAGCACGGCCTCTCATTCATTGAAACATCTGCCCTTGATAGCACTAACGTTGAGCTTGCTTTCCAGAATATTTTAACTGAAATTTATAGAATCGTATCACAAAAGGCTCTCAGTGGAGAGGACGGGGACGTAAACGTGCCTTCAAATAATGTAGAAACCATCACCGTGGCCCCTACTTCGGATGCAGACAACAACAAGAAGGGGGGATGCTGCTAAAGACTACTTCTTCAAGTGGGAAGTAGTGGCTTACAAAGAAGAGAGTCCCAATATTATTTTAAATGACATTATTCGCTTTTCTTCGACACTTAAAATCAATAAAATTATGTAATGGGTTAACGGGTATATGAGTGGCAGGAGAGAGCGAAAGCAACTACATTCTGACGGGAGCTTGAAGAGGTTGTATGTTATGTCTAGTTACAGACTTTATTTTTACAAATTACCGTGTATCAAAATACAAACAGCTTAAAAGGCGAAGATTTTGTTTTGGGCATATCCCATCTTTTCCAAGTTGGGCATACAGGCAAATTTGATCATAGGAGGAGGGCCGCACAAGAACACATAGGAATCTTCACCAGGGGCAGGAAGGTGGTCTTTGCACATATCGTAATCAATGAATCCTTTGCTATACTTCCAGCTCCCATCAGTAGGGGGTCTGTCCAGCGTATACCATAAATAAAAACGCTTATCCGTTGCACAGGCGTCAAGCTCTTCCCTCAACAAAATATCCTCTTCGGTTTGGTTAGCAAAGATAAGGTACACTTCCGTCCGGTCGTCTTTGTTCTTCAGAATGGCGCGAATGACCTGCAGCATAGGGGTAATACCAGTTCCTCCAGCAATCATTCCGATCTTACGCGCCTTATGCTGCACAACCGTTTTTTTGTCCTCATGTTCAAAGCCACCTTTACCCTTGTAGGTAATTTTACCAAGAGGCCCCCTCACATCAATAGAATCACCAATATTCATGGCCTCAAGATGCTGAGACATCTTACCACCTTCAGGGAACTTTGGGTGAACGTCGCGAAAGTACACTTTCACAACAAGATCAAAGTATCCCACGTCATCGTCACAAGAGACTGGGGTGTAGTATCTCACAACAGGCTTTCCGTCAATACGGGCCGATAACGACATGTGCTTACCAATAGGAAGCCCCAAAATGTGTTCAGGGGATTGCAACGCAAACCGAAACAATCTTAAGTAAGGAATACACAATTCATTAGCATCCTGTTCAAATCCCCAGCTTCATCTTTGACGTTCATTCGTACATACCTGGTATCATGCGAAAGCTTAGTCTTTTTCACCAGCTTAAAAGCAATCTTTTCCTTAGGATTCAAAGCTACCTTCGGTCCCGAACTAAGAATAATAAAGACCATAAAAGCCGTCCCAGTAGCGACGAAACCGCCCAAATACAACAGCGGGTTTTCACTTACAATACTAATAATCTGCTCCATGTTTTCCATGTACACGCGGGCAACTATGATTGGCAATGGTCCTCGGGCACTAATCCACACAACAATACAGTCGAAGAGAGAGCGGAATGGGAGTAGTCTATTCCTTCCTTTATAGCACCAGAAACACCCAGACTGGCCCGTCCAGCTGTACTGCACTGTCATAACAATAAAAAACAAAAAGCACCGGCCAAACCAAACCCCCAAAACAGGCGATCACCAAGCAACAGCTGATCTCTTCCGACGCCTCGGCTGGCCTGATCATGACTGTACTTCCGGGAAGTGGCCCAGATGATCGCTGCAGCCTGCATGAAAAAGGGGGATTGGGGAGCGAGCAGCTGGCGCAGCATTCTTCCGCGCACTGACTCCTCCGGTAGGGGTTTGTGCGGCTATTGTTCCGCACCTTGCAGCTAGAAAGTGCCGAGACCAAAAGATAAGCTCCTACATGCTTTGCTTTTTATTCCATTTTGACGCTTCGGTGCTGCTGGTTCACTAAATTATCTTAAAGCTTCGTAGTGAATATAGTCTATTGCCAAGTCTTTCTTTTCACTCACTGCGGTGGAAAAGGCAGCGTCGTCAATCGGCCCTCCAAGATGTTTACTGCCAATGGTAAGGGCTATCATGAGTCTGCATGGTCCTTGTGGAATTCGATAAACGCAATCAACTCGATGATGAGGTGCATCTTTATCATACCTACAAAAGCCAGAAAACAATGATAGAGAATAAGCAAGGTGCCAAAAGAAATGTAAAAAAAAGATCACTATGAACCCATTCTACAAATTATTCTTTACCATATTTGAATAATATCTGGGGTCCATCTCACATTGAAGGTGTGAAAGTTTTCAGCCATATTATTACGAATCCTAGAAAATTTATGCTCCATCAAGCCATCAGGAGGAATTGTAAACAACCAAGGCCCTCCATTGTCTTCTCCAGGTTGATCAAAGTGACGCGCTTTCTTCCAGTGTACCGAGGACTGAAACTCCCGTTTGCCTAGATTTCATCGAAGGAAAAACATGTAAAGGTATAAGTATCTTACTTAATTTTTGAGACAGCTACTGGAAGTTCTGCGTTGATCCTACCATTTAGAGATACCGACTCTAGCACACCAATCTGCCCACCGTCAGGCCAGATAGTAGTACCGTTCAGCAAAGATGACGCCATCAGGGACGCAGATACACTTATACCTGACAAAAATGGGACACGGCAACGAATGCGAAAGGTTCCAAATTGGAATGACTCTTTCGTGATTATTTTACTACTCAAAAAGCGCCTGTGTGTATTCGAAGTGAGTTTGGGGCATATTTTCAAATAGTTTCCACCTTCAGGATTTGCCTCTATACTAAGGCACTCAGGACCAAACGACTGCTGTTCTTCGAGTCCATTTTCTTCAACTCCATTCACCACTTCCCATGTACCTTGAAAGTTACTAGCACTAGTCGAGTCCAGCAAGATTTTATCTGGAGTATATGCTTCAAATAGAGAACAAGGTTCTTCTTTTATCACAGAGGTTATCGATTCAGGAACCCTTAAAGTATTTAACAAAAACACAGGAAATGGAAAAAATAAACTATTTAAGCACATATTTTTCATGCATAAAGCGTCAACAGACACATTATGGACGCATTCAAACCACTTACCCTTCTAAAGCTTCCCACTTGACATACTCTACTTCCATTGTCTGTGGAAAAAACCGTTCATCAATCACACCACCCAAGTCTCCACCTATAGCAAGGTTCATAATAATCCTGTGGGGAACGTGTGGAATCCTGTGCTTAACTGACGGGGGGCATATGTGGTGCGGCGGGAGATCATCATACCAAAATTTGATTGTCTCTGGACCCCATTGCATGTGGTAGACGTGCCATTCAGATGCCTTTTGTTCATCACACAGAGGTGTGCATAATTCTGTACTAAATACAGAATTTGGACCTGATTGCATCAAAACCGAATTTCCCGAAACTTCCTTTTCTTTTGCTAAGAGTCCATCTATATCACCATCAAATAAATCAGGGTGAAAATCTTTTGTTTTCTCATTTCTTTGGTCAACAGCCCAATGAATTGAGCTCAAAAGATCTTTCCGACCATCAATGGTCATCCCTTCCATAATATCCAGTTCCCCATCCTCTGGCCAATGTGCTTCAAACGAAAAAAATCTACTTGGAAGGGTCCATAGGGCCGCCCAACTACCTTGATGCATTGGAACACGGGCTTTTAAATGAAAAGTTCCATAGAGGAACTCATTCTTGGACACCAACTATACACAAACGAAACGCAAATCAACAGTGTGTGCAAAGGGGAGCACAGAATATAGTGTACATAATACAACAGAAATGACTACTTACCCGTCCAGACTCATAATCACGATCTAATCCCACAGTTTGGTCCAGCTTGTCACATGTAATAACACAGGTTTTCTGTTCTTCATCAATCTTAATCATAGAAGGTCTGTATACCTGCTTTTCATTGTTCCCATTGTCGACAATTTCGTCTGTCAACTCCCAATGTTCCAGATCCTTGGCCGAGTTAAAATAAAGTTCCAGTTTCTTATCGCCCATATTTTCAACAGCAAAGGCCTTCCTCTTCCTTTTCTTTTCCTTCAGTAAGCTCAAGATAATCCAAGGCACAGCTAATCTCTTCCAAGCACACACACACACATCAAATCCACAAACGACAAAAAAGCAGTGAAGGGAAAATGAAACCGGGGGCGGGGAGGGCCACCACAATAAATTAATTTTAGCAGTTTATCCGCCGCCTACTCTGGTAAGTGGTAGTGGTTCAGTACTCTGGTGATCTCTGGCACAGGGCACTAGGAGTTTTATTTCTCTCGAGGGAATTGATTTAGTCAGTTAATATTAGAGCTTGTAGGGAATCCACATAGGGCCACCTGCTTCTCTCTTCCTCTTCCTTTATACAGTCAGTTGGTCTGCAGAGGAGAAGGAGCGATGCGTGCGTGTGGAGTCACGCAGAAGAGGTGTTTCACTCTGGGATAGTTTGCGATCTTTGGCCCCTTGGTAAAGATAAATGGTGTAGACACACATGATGGCAATGACCATCCCTATAGAATTTGCCATCATACTCTCACTAGAAAACTGCGCTGTCTTTTTATCCTTTTGCAGAAACGTCTGCTTTTCTAAGAGCCCAAGTAATGACACGCACACTGCGCCAATGAAAATAGCAAGTCCAAAGAATACATGCTGCTTTTTAAATTGTCTTTTAAATGCCGACATGCTCTCCGAAGGTTCTTTTCCACTAACCTTGTCACCATAGAAAACGATCCCCCCCATTATAAACTGACCAATATAAAGAACATATACACAAATTCCCAGCCACGAATGCAAACTATAAAAGTTTGGTATGTTCATTGAGTTATGAAATTGTATAACTGCATAGAGACCACAGGTCGTGCAGATAATCCCACCAAAATGGAGAAAGGAATGAACAATCTTTTTCACCCAATGCTCACTTCTATGGAGAGCAAAGTGCACAAGAGCTTCACCCGAGAAAAAGAAAAAGCCCAAAGTCATAAGGAAAGGATGCCAATTGAACAAGGCCGCCTTCGAACTTCCCAAGCCGCCTCCCAGTTCCTGATCATAGGAGTATATCCAAACGAACACCAGGCACGCTGGACTAACAAGGAGCACATGGGGTACCCATTTACTCAGCACGCACCAAACAGACATGATTCAACTATTCTCTACCAGTCACACACATCCAACACAAACAATAGTTTTTTCCCGAGCTAACTTCCTTTGAAGCCCTTTTATTATTCCCACCCTAACCCTAGATATATATTACCCGCAGTACCCTTAACCCCCTCCCAGCCATGGCCTTCTTATTATTATAGTGCATACCTTGCCTTTTTCTTGCAGTACGTACCCCCAGCACGTACCCAGCTCTTCTGTGTGTCGACACCTTTTATATATTTTGATCCTGATTTTAATAGAGAAGTCGAGAGTCTTGATGTGCGAGCTGGGGGACGGGGAATTGACTCTTTGAGCTGATGATTGTGATACGGTGGATGATGGATGAATATTCTTTGAGAAGATCTAGCGGATGGAAGAAACTAGTCAGGGGGATTAAAATTTAATTGATAGCAATTGAAAATTATAATTTTCAACAGGGAAGCAATTAATTTTATATGTGGTCGATTTTGAAGTTTTTATTTTGTAAATATTAATATATAAGAGATATGAATCCTGGAGGAGGCAGTGGTGGCGGAGGGGCCGGTGATAAAAAGCCCGGCTCAGGGCCATCAAGTGGTAGTCAGCCTCCAGATCGGGGTCCTCCTTATCGTGGTGGGAGAGACGATTTGGGGCAGGGGGAGAGTGGAGGTGGTTCTAATCGCTACCGAGGAGGAGGAGGATGGAATAGAGGTCAGCAGCAAGGGTCATATAGGACTGGTATGGATTATGGAAGCAGGCCAAGCATGATGAGTGGTAGTTCGTCTGGTGCAAGATATGGCGGAAGTTATGATCGCAGAAGCAACTATGGACCATCCTCGCAAGAAGGATCTGGCTCTGGTGGTGGATGGAATATGGGCGGTGGTGCTGGCCGTGATCAAGTAGAAAGAGGAATGGACAAAAGAGTAGCTGGTGGGTTTGAAAGTGGAAGAGGCTACCATGGCGATTGGCAGCAAAGAGAGCGATATGGTCGTTTTGGACAGGAAGATTCCAGAGATCGTTTTTCAGGAAGGTATGGTGGCCGTGATTATGGAAGAGATTACCGCTCTCAAGGGTATAGCAGTGTAGATTATCACGGGGAGCGCGATTCAACAGCCCGTGGAATGGATATGGGAAATGATCGCGGGAGATGGAGCCGGGACGTTTCAAATGATCCACCCCCGTACAGCGTTGGCATCAAGCGAAGATTTGATGATCTTGCTGCTGAACGTACTTTTTCGAGTACAGAATTGGGTAGCGATAAAAGGCCAAAAATTGACGCAGTGTCGAGCACTGGTGGGTATAATCTTCCTTCTGAAAGAAGTGCTGATCGTACATCGTCTCTACCTGTCGGGCCTACATCGTCTTCACTATCGGATTCAATGAAAGAGATTGGAAGCCGTGTAGAAAAGCCGGCGAGTTCATTAACCTCACGGAATACTTCTCCAGTGAAAAGCTCTGTTGGCGCAAGTCCAGTGAAGACCCCGATCAAGGAGCGCGGAATTACGCGTACTCCCAGTGATTCATCCGTTGGAGCACATGGTGGGAGATCGTCGTTTGGAAGAGCAGCAAGCTTGCCGTCACAACGAGAAGTAAAGGAGCCATCGGCGAAGCCAGTAGAAACCCCTTCAGCGAAGGCAGAAGTGACCGATCTTGTTAGCGTTCCGTCCACTCCAAAGCGAAGCGGACCCACAAAGGAATCCATATTGTCTCAGATTGAAAAACTGGATGGCGAAATTTCAAAATTTGATAATCAAATCGCCAAATATAAAGGGGAGCAAAAGAAAAAGGAAGAAGCCCTTGAAGATATTGAAAAGTCCAAAAAAGGTCTTAGCAAAGAAAGCGCAAGGCTTAAAAAGAAGAAGGGGAAAAAGAAAGAAAAGGACACACCAAAAAGAGAGCTTGTTCATATAGCACAATTGATGAAGGAAATATATCAGGAAAACCAAGAAAAGTCAGAGACTGCGCATAGTGAATTTGAAGTCATTATGCCAAATGAGCTCATTGTAGATACCGAGGATAATGCTCAGTTGAGTGAAGATGTAAATAGCAAGGTCCCTAGCGTTGCCAAACTTCCTATTCTTTATGAAGACCCCGATGATGCTTTGAATTATAAAAGGGTGGAACTGTTGCGAAGGAAATTAACACCCAAGGTTGTAAAGATTATTCGTAAGCGTAAACTCGCCGTTTATGCCAAAGTCATTGCTCTTTCTGCGCAATACAAAAAAATTGATGAACAGTGGAAGAAGAAGCTCAAAAAGCAAGAAGAAAACCCGAAGAGAAAGCTGAAGGAAAAGTCTTACAATGATTTTTTTGAGAGGGCTTTCCCTGAAATGAAGAAAGAACCTGTTGCAGAGTTTCCTGTTGCAGAAGTTAGGCAATCGGGAAGAAGGGCCCGTGGTGGAGATGTCATTCGAAGTGATGCGGATCTGGATTTGATTTGTCAGCAATTGTGGGAGCGAGAGCGACAAGAAAAGGATTACTTTATGAAAACTCTTGTAGATGTGCCTTCAATGATTCTTGACGAGTACGAAAGAAAGGAAATTCGCTTTGTTGATGAGAATGGTTTTGTGGAAGACAGTGCTTCTCTGGATAAGCAGCGAAAGTTTTGCAACAGATGGACTGCAGAGGAAAAGGCCATCTTTACAAAAGAATTTGTGGCGAGACCAAAAAATTTTCGTAAAATTGCATCAATGCTACCGAACAAGACTTGTGCGGATTGTGTGAATTATTACTACTTAAGTAAGAAGAAGGTGAATTACAAGAAGTTGGTGAAGACCCATATGAACAAAACAAGGAAGAAGCAGCTGGATAAGTTGGTATCCTCTGACAATCCACCTTTTGACTTTGCGCAAAGTGATGTCCGAAGAGGAGCAAGCTCTAAACCATCCGCCGAGAAAGATAAGGAAAAGATTAAAGAAGAAAAAAAGAAGGAAAAAGCTAAGGTTAAAGAAAAAGCGAAAGGAAAGGAAAAAAAGGTGAAAGAGAAGGAAAAAAACAAAGATAAAGGGAAGGAAAAGGGCAAAGAAAAGGAAGAGAAGAATGCCAAAGAAGTAGATGAGGAGAAAAAACCTGTCGGCGAAGACCAGGATTCTGACCTTGCTGATTCTTCTCGATGGACGGATGCTGAAATCCCAATAGCTGCACAAGCAATACGCACCCATGGGCGTAATTGGGCAATGGTTGCCTCGATTTTGGGAACCAAAACGGAATCGCAATGCAAAAATTTTTTTAACAATTACCGAAAGAAATTGAATTTGGATGTGATTTCGGAAGAACTGGTAGCAAAACCCAAGTTATCTGGTGCCCCTAAAGAGAAGAAGGAAAAGGTAGCAAAGAAAGAGAAAAAAGAAAAAAAAGAGAAAGACAAAAAGCCCAAAAAGGAAAAGGGTGATAAAAAGAAAAGGTCATCTACTGGTGAAGATAAGGAAACTTCGGTTGATTCAAAAGATGTGCAGTCTAGAATTGTACAAAAGGGTGATGAAATGAGCAAAATTGCTTCCGAAACCAGCCCTGAAATATCCACAAAGGATATTGATGAAAAGGGAGAAAAGAAGGACAAAAGGATTATATCATATTGGACGGCAGCTGAAAAGACAGAATTTCTGAAGTATTTTGCAAAGGAAGGCAAAGACTGGAAGCGACTCTCTGAGCTTATTCCGACAAAAACCCAGCGTCAGATTAAGAACTATTTTCAGAATTACAAAAACAAACTTAATTTGGCCAGCTTGATTGATGACCCTGGTCTTTCCCCGTCTGTGGATGCCCTTAAAGGGCTAAAAAAAAATGCGGAGGGTGGTACTGGGTCAACTGGGTCGAGTAGTGAAAGCATTGATGTTGGATCCAATGTAGTTGACTCCACGTCGGGAAGTTTCACTAGTAATACGCCTAAAAGTACGACTTCAAAGGTTTCGTCGTCAGACCAGGCGGGCTCCAAAGCAAGCAACGATGATTATTTTCGTAGCTTGGTGGTAGCGCCCGGACCATCGAATCCAAAATATGACTCTACTAGCTTGAAAACTGAGCAGAGTTATACATTTCACCAGCCTTATTCGTATCCTCATGTGCCAGCCACAACATCTCAGGCACCTTTTCCAAGGACTTACCCCATTTATCACAATGTTAGTTATCCAGCTGGAGAGCAAAGGCAGGCTCCCCCAAGTGGAAGCTATCCCCCAGGAACTTTGTCTCAACACAGGTATGAGGGACAACCCGTGGCACCTTATCATGCAGGGCCTGTTCAGCCCCATCCTCAACATTATCCTACTCCTTATAATAGCAACCCATATGCAGAGTATTACAACAGTCATCATTACCCACAAGGCTACCCACCAGAACACTCAAGGCAGTACGTTCATCCAGGACCGGGGGGATATGAAGCACCAACAGGTGTGGGTCAACCGGACAAAGCCAGCCTTAAAGAAAGCCAGTTTCACCCCGAACCTGCTCAAGTAGGCATAAAGAACAACCCACCGTATATTCACCCTTCAGCCCCTGGTGCTCCATATGCCGGTCACGTAACAGCCCAAAATACCACTAGTGAAAACCCATCTAGGCATAGCCAATTGATCGATACAGTGGCGAAGAGCGAACCCTCTAAAGGAAAGATTGGCGTGACTGAGGGCCCTGGTGTGGAAACTGTTCCTGCCATAAAGAGTGAACCCGTTGAAGACCATCCTAATCCCGTTGCTGCTAGGGTAAACGAAAGTGCTGCCGTTGCTGAAAAAGGAAAAGAGTCTTCAGGCTCAAGTATAGACGTTACGAAAGAATCAGGAAAAGCCCCTTTGCAGGTGAAGTCCGAAGCACCAGATAATAGCAACGAAGATGAAGATAATGATGATGAAGAAATCATTCTTCGCATAGACGATGAGCCTGAGGACTAAAATTTATTAAATCCATTAATTTTCATGAGCGACGCGACTTGAGAAGAGCGTCAATTTCACTTGTAATAAAGCCAACATTCACAACTAAGAAAATTTTTGAGGAAGAGCATGTTAAAGTTCCAAACCGAATATGTGGTAAATTTCAAAGCACATATAAACAGTACTTCAAATGCCACGTTCATTTGTGAATATTGTCTCAATGAATCTTGCCCATATATTGTGGGCATAATCGTTGCAAGAACTCTGGTCACATGATAAATTGGACTGGTTATAAGTATGACTTATTTACGAGAAATGCTTTTGAGGGTTCGCGAGAATTATTAAATTCTAAAAAAAAAGGGCGTGTCGAAACTCGAATCAAGACATGCACCCTGAGGCCTGATGGTGGTTATTGCGAGGGTTATTGTCATGAATCGAAGGGTTTTTGCGTAAATGGAGGTTGACCCAGGATAGTCAGGTGGTCTCTGCATGATGTACATGACATTGATTGATGCACATGACGACGAATCTGCGAGCAAAAATATTAGGGCAGTACAGTGAGCTAAGCTATAGAGAGGCCAGCTAGGTGAATTTCAAATAACGTCAGGATCCAATAATATTATATAGCCGCCAGCCACAGTACTTCTTCAGGCCGTGTGTAATTACCTAATTATTATCTGTAATTCTCGGAGGGAACCCGTACTGCAGGGGACTAATGGTGTGCTGGGAAGTGATTTATATTTGACGGTGTGTGTTGTGTTGTGTGGAGATCCAGCTGCTGCCGTGTGGGATTAAGAGTTGTGCAGAGTGACTGGTGTGCTTGTGTGGTTGGGGCGTAGTTTGGAAAGACAGTAGTAATACCACCCCCAGGGAGCCCTTGTTCTTTTGGCTGTTTCGTGTCTCGTATTCCTTAATATTTTTGTTGGGATCTACAAAGTCGAATTGCCCACGGGTTTTTGAAAAAGAGACTTAAGCAATTTGAAAAAGTAGACAAGTTGATTTGGTATAACCTTATCTTTTTACATAGATAGCACTCTTGATTATGGGATATTTAGCGTTTATTTTTCTTTCGCTAGCTTTTGCTACTGGCAATGTAGCAGCACTGGAAGAGTGTAAATACTCGAGCATATGGACAATAGACGAGGATGTCAACTATGTTAAGTTCTGTTCTGGGGACAAGAGATGCTGCCCATGGCCTTCAGACTACTGCTGTGATGAAGACATAAACAATTTGGCGGAAATTGGATTCTGGGTTGTGGTGGCAGTGGCGGTACTTACATTTTGTGCGGTCATTGTGCCAATCATGTGCATGTGTTGTTGCTGCACATGTTGTTGTAACGGAAAGAAAAGCAAGGTTGAATTAGTGCATTCTTATGAAACTACGCACTATGGGACAGTACCAAATTCTCATGGGAACATTTATGACTTCAATGGATCTGTTCCTGGTCCAGATTCCCGAAATGGCCGTTTTGAATATCAACAGAGGCCTCTACACACGCAAGAATACGTTCCCATCCGTGGATATGCACAGGGAAGAGGTGTCGGTAGGGGAAATCCCAACCCCCAAGTTAGCGGCCCAATGAATACAAGTGGAATTGGGAGGCCTCACATGGTGATTCCTCATCCGTACTATCCCGTTCATCAGCAAAATGTCACGGCAGGTAATTCGACCCAGCAAGGAAACGAGAGTGAGCAGCGAGGTTACTTTAACCCGTACTACATGAACAATGGGGTAAGAGGCAACGGGTATATCTACTACGATGAAAGCGATGGGAGCAATAGCAGTGCTCCTCCGCTAGAGCTTCATCGTCCCGAGCAACCCGAAACGAAGCCACCAGCATATTCGGAAAAGTAAGGGACGACTGGCTCGCAACTAAATTAACTTATTTAAATATTTAATACGAAAGCAGGAAATGGGGCATAGGAATCTCTTGTGCAACATTTGCATAAGCCTTAAACACGGGTGGAACTTGCTTATGGCGGCTGCCGCTACAAGTTTAAACCATTATTTATTCGAAAGAAATTATCTACGGATAAGCTGGCACGCGCTAGCTGCTTACTTCTTCTCCTTTAAGTATATCTTTTCTCTAGAGTGCTCGAGAGTGCAGTTGCACTTCAAATAAAATGAAAAAGTGCAAGGTTTGCGCCTTCAATTGCATTGTTATACCAAGACATGAGAAGAGGCCATAGAGGGAGGAGAGGGGGGGGCTGTGGGACGTGGTAGGTCAGCTGATCCACATCACTGGCCCCGGAGAGAGGGGAAGGGGAAGGGTAGTGGAGGGAGATGCCCATTCATCAAAGAACCATCATGATTGAGATTTTGTTTATATTACAATGGACCAAACACACACATGGGCAGGCATTCCATTCGCAGGGCCCATTCATTCCATTCATTCCTCCTCCTCCTCCTCTACATGTAAGGTGTGTCAGCTCTGCTCCACTCTTGTAGTGCTGTTGTAGTTAGATTCACTGCTGTGCATGCAAACATGGATAAGGATCACAAATCGGAATTGATCAAACATGATCAGCTGGAGAAGGAGGAGGAGGCTGCTCGCATGGAGGAGGAACGCGAGGAAGCAACTGAAACGATGCAGCCTTTGAAAAAGTCGAAGAAGGAAAAGAAGAAGCACAAAGGCAAAAAAAAGGAAAAGGGGGATAAAAAGAAACCCCTCGATATCGATTATGACGATGTTGAAAGCTCCGTTCTCAGCTCTGTGTATGACTATGAAGGAAATCCCTATGCGGGTACTAGTGACTCGTATGCAGAACTGCGGAGAGACCATTCACGTAATCTGGAATCAGGGGAGGAGTTTGTTGAAGAAGGTTAGTCTAAAATTGTGTGAGATGTATTTGGCTTATTTCTTTAGGGAATGTGTACACTGACTCGATCGTTATATGTAGAGGAATACAATGAGAATGCTGCCAAATACATTTACTCTGTGATTTTGTTTTCTTCACTTGGAGGTAAGTGCCAAAATGATTCCATGATGATTGAAGTGTAGAGAAGCAGAATACTTAGCATTTATTGCGAAATTTGTGTAATTGTGTTCGTTGGGATCATAGGAATCCTGTTTGGATATGGCATTGGTGCAACGGGAGGGACCTTACTTATGAAAGACTTTCAGAAAGAATTTGATATCAGTGATGTCTTTTGTGAAATACCCGGGGGCATTAATTCGGCTAGTGCTGGTAATGGTACCTCAATTGACTCTGAAAATCTTGAGATTGAAGATAAATCTTGTGTATCAACTTCATTTGCTCAAAGTGCTGCACTTTTTGTTGGGTAAGACTTCAGAATGTTTCTATGTTGAAGCGTTCTTATTTGGCTACTAATGCTCTGTCCTCTTCTAATCATTGTTCTGTTGAAGGATTTATATGTTGGGTTCTTGGCTTATGTCCCTTTTCACTGCGAGGATTTCAGATAAATTTGGTCGAAAGTACACATCTTTTGCTTTTGCCATTGCAGATTTATGTGGAATGGCCATTCAATGTAAGTGTTTTTTATATTCCCTGAATTTAATGAAAAACGCTGCCATGCTTTATTAACATTGCTTTCATATGCTTTTGCCCTTCCACAACGTCAGTGTTCGCTCCAAACTTTCCTGTACTGTTAGTGGGACGCTTCCTCGCTGGGGTGGGGATTGGAGTTCTTTCGTTGTCAAGTCCTATGCTTTTCAGCGAGCTTTCTCCTCGGTATTTAAAAGGAAGACTTGTGACGCTTCAACAGTTGTCCATTGCTTTGGGGATTGTTATCGCATTTCTCGTGAATTTTGGAGTGGAAAGTTACGAAAATGGGTGGAGGTATTCAATTGGTGGGCAATTTTGTATTTGTGCACTCTTTGCTTGCGGGATTGCGTTTCTTCCAGAGAGCCCGAGGTGGTTTATGAAGAAAGGTAGAGAAGATGATGCGGCGGTAATATTAGCAACGATAAGGCCAGGTATGTTAAGCAGATATGGTGCTACGCTTTAATTAGAAGCCATTTTGGTAACCATGTTTTGTATCTTTAGATCCTATTTCAACGGAATTGAAGGAATTGAAAGTAATGACTGAGTATGAACAGAGAATTGGCACTGGAACGTGGGGAGATCTTTTTAAAAAGGAGCTGTGGTTAAAAGTATCGACTGGAAGCTGTCTTCAAGTTTTTCAACACTTATCAGGTATGGTATGCTCTTTGGTGTCGTCTAGTAGTATTAATGAGGGGCTGTTAGCTAAATTTGCATTTTCTCTCTTTCATGCTTTTAGGCATTAGTTGCGTTCTTAACTATTCGTTAATTATAATGTCTGTTTGGAGTATTACGGTGCCGTATGCTTATAACATCGCCCTTGGCTTAAGTCACTTGGTTGGGGCTATTGTTTCAGTAGTTATCATGGACAGGGTGGGAAGAAAGACCATGCTTATTCTTGGTAGCTTCATGCTCTTTATGCCTGTTCTTTTGTCAACTGTTGCTCTCTATATGGGCTTTGATTATGGGTTTGTGTGTTGCTTAGCCCTGTCTTGCTTTCTCTTTTTTTTCTCTCTATCCTGGGGCCCTCTCTCTTGGGTGATTCCGTCTGAAATTTACCCCCTCAAATATAGATCAAAAGCATTTGCAGTGACAAGTTTCTTTAACTGGGCAGGTAAGTTTGAAACGTAAGCACTACCAGTCTGTTTTGGATTTTTATTTTGGTTCTGGACTATATGACTTACGCATGTGTTTTATGTAGCAAATACTTTTGTATGCGTATCAACTATTTTTGCCCTTTCTTTCTTTGGAACAAAGGTATTTTACATCATTTGGTGTGGCTGCCTCATAAATAATGTTTTATTTGCCGTATTTTCCGTTCCCGAAACAAAAGGTTTGTTCTATAGTCTTAGCGTGAATATCTTTTGTGTGCAAAATATGTTACTAATATAATATTGTTTACCAGGAGTGGACTCAACTTTGTTAGATGCCGCATTCACTGTTGACAGTTTGAGCAGTTACTTGAACTATATCAAATTCTGCTTTGGCTGCTGCTTTGTACTTCCTGTCGAGGAACCCGCCTCGGAGACAGACCGTGAAGAAAGAGATGATATAGAAGAAGAAAGTGAAGGATAATTTTGTCTAGCCAAACCCAACATCAGAAAGGAACGCTTCTTTCAGTTTCTTTCCGCTAGCTTTTGAACCTTAAGTGCATACGCAATATCAGCCAACGATTTCTTTTCCTGCTGTGGCTTCCTTTTAATCTTAAATGCATCTACTGCTTTCTTTAAAATCGTTTTCCCCCGTTTTTTGTCCTCCGAAACAGTTGGCTCGTTCGGTTGTACTTTTAAACTATCGCAATCGGATGAATTTTTTTGTGCTCTAAAAAATAAATCTAGTTCATCCTTTGGACCAGTCTTATTATTTGTGTTTGAACTGGTGCTTTTTGTGGAGGAAGGGGACCTGTTTCTAAATGCCGGGATATTGCTTTTGATTTTTGTACTATTATCACTCAAATATAAGCTATCTATATATGCAGGATCGTTCGTAAAAACAGCTTCCTCTGTTTCAGACACTTCATCGGAGAGAATTTGGTGACTTTCGATTTTTTCGCCTGTTTCTAAAGTTTCGTCAGAGAGGACTTCTTGATGACACAGCAAGGGTTTAAAATCGTTTCCACGGGCCACAGGCACCCCATCATCGGCAGAACAGTCCGTGCTTAAAAGCGTACTATAGTCTTTGCTCGCTTCTTGATTGGGTTTCAAAGGCGGGCTTCCAAAGTTAACAACGTATTCAGAACTATTAATTAATGTTGTATCCAATGTGTCCAAAACATCAAGACTTTCTTCATCAGCACTATAGTACAAAGAACCTTCACTGGAAAGCGAAATAGAGGATCCAGAAAACTGCTGAATGGGAAAACTTTGTTTTCTCCCTTTAACCGAATGCGACTCCGACCCACTCTTTGGGGAGGAAGTAACACGGTAACTTTCGAAAACAGCTTCACTTTCTTGGCAATTTTCGTCACTTTGTATACTCTTTCTGCTATTTAGCGCCGCTGAGGCAACATCAAGTGAAATTCTGTTTGTATTATCGGTGGACGGGGATTCTCCGTGCTCATATCTCTTGGCTGATAGCTTGTCTATTCCACGCATGTTTTGAAGGGTTTTTAACATCAACCTCTTATTAAAATTACTTTCTTCCCTCTTGACATTAAAAACGGCCTGATTGAGCTTTGGGTTGGGATGTGTAGACCTATAGCCGGATGATTCAGTTTTAACGAAATCATTGTCTAGTTCACTAAAATCTCGCCTACTTTCATTTTGAATACAGTCCCGGGCCGCCATCAGAAGGCTTTCTTTAAAAAATTGTTTCCTATGCTCTATCGATTCCACAGACATTTGGTAGTCAGCGTTGATTCTTTTAATCACATACTTTGGGCTATTGCTAACTTTTTCAAGCTGTTCAAATTTAGAACGCTCCTGTGACAGAAGTCTCATGTGCTTCGCGATAATTTTTTCTATAGATGATACTAAGGTATCTCTTGATGCTGGGTCACTTTGTTCTTGTGTTCCAGGACTAAGCAAAACCAACTTAACTTCCTTAAACGACGAAACAAGATTGTGGTATACGTGATCCATATGGGCACAAAATTTTGAAATGTGTGTAAGGAGCTTAAGATTTTTGCGGAGCAAGTCTCTTTCGGACCTGTTTGCAGGATATGTGTCACTAGTAAGCCGAAGAAGTGCGTGGTATTTAGATCTTGATCTTTTTCGCATTGTTTTTGCGAGCTTCACCACCGATAGGAAAGAAGAGAGGATGTACTCAACGCTATTATCATTATTGACGTGATTGGAAATGGGGTTCTGGCCGTTGTGTACATTTACAGCACTGGATTCCTTCACGTCATCGACGGGGATGGCTTCTACGCGTTTGATACCCAAATTACTCATGTTCATTTCCCATTCACCACCAACCTTGAGAGGAGAGCTAGAAGGAGAACTGAAATCAAGACTGGAGTTCACCGACGCCATGGGCTCCGATAAAATATATGACTGCTAGACACAAGATAAACAAGGACATCGGAAAGAGTTAGCAAAACAAGAAAGCCATAAGGTCTTGATGTAAACGTGCTGTGAAGCTTACAGATGGGGACAAGGCCCTGACCGGCTCCGGCGAAGGTTGAGTTTGTCGACGCCCCCTGTAAATTCCCTACAATGCGGATTCAGAAATTAGCGACGGAAAATCGAGGGAAAAGAACATCCTGCGCTTACCTTGGTCGGGGACAAAAAAGAAGGAGAATTTGCTCGTGGAGACGGCGATTGGGTTCCGGGACTAGATTTGTAGCCGGAAGAGGAGCCTGCATTGTCCGCCGTACTATATTTATCGTTTTGGGTTATGAAAACACTGGCACTGCTTTGCTCTGATCGATTATTGTATTGTAGATTGAGTTGACTTTGCTCATCAAAAAAGCTGCTCATATCAGTTACGTGGCTATTTACTAAGGATATGTCGACCGGTTTAGGTGCGTTGGAAAAAAAAGAATGCTTGTCAAGATGCGTGCGATAAATATTAGAGTTGCAAAGGATTTTCTCATTGTCTTCTATGCTAACGTATGTGTAAAGATCAGTATGATCTTTCTTCTGCGTCTCTCGAGCAAGTGATGCGAACGTTTTCTTCATGACTGTGGAGGGCTTCGGATGCTTTCCACCAGAATTTGGAGAGGCCTTGTTAGACTTATTCTTTCCCTTTTTTCCTGTAGCACTTTTGGTACTTCCCCTTTCAGAAATCTTTTCATTTTTCTTTGGCCTAAGCGTATAGATACATATGCAAAACAAAGAAGGAAGTGGGAGGGGGAATTAAAAAGTCTGTTAGTCAAAAGATACTCCCAAAGCTATAAACCACTTTGGATTTACAGAGAGGCTTACACTAGTTTCTGATCCGAAGCAGTAGGTTCTGGAAAGGTCTTTTCATTATGTATGGGCTGCAGGGCTCTTGCCACTTTATCAAGTTGTTCGCTGCAAGCCTTGAGAGTGCTCACAAGTTCTATCACTTCAGAAGCCCCGGTTGGAATTTTCAGAGAAGAGGCAATAGGCATTCTTATATTATATATTTTCAAAGACTGAAGTTATATCTAATCAGGCACCACTAGTTACATATGAATAAAATCCCCTGAACATGAAGGCAAGAAGAACAGATTACAAATTACAAATTACAAAACAAAGCTGCTCAAAACTCAAAATTTCAAATGAAAAAATAAAGGGGCGTGCAACTTGCAAGGCGGGTCGAAGAATTCAAAACTGTGCCAGAATTATATATTCAATTTGTTCTCGGGTTAGGGCACAGGGTTAGGGTTGCTGAGTTTCTGCACTGATCACCAGTGCAGTCACCTTCAGGCTTTGTTGTTGTTACATAACAGGTTTACTACAGTAAAACTCCCCCCTCGGCCCCTCCCCACTATAAGTTGATGTTCCATTTGTATTCGTACTTGAGCAAGAAGTAAAGGAAGAAGTGAGAGATTAAAGAAAATGCATGCAATTGGTCTTGTAAGTGTGCCTGCAGTGTCACTGATTTGGAGTGGTGTCTGTATTGGTAGGTATAGGACTGTGGTGCCCTCGAAATGGACGTGTCTATGGTGCAAAGTTTCCTAACACTTGCATTTTTTCATACATCGACATCTTCTGGGTTTTGATTTGGAATAGGAATCTGTGTGGAAGCGAGGGCGAAATTTAATGCACCGACCTTGACAAAGGCAATTGGCTTCGATGTTGGGCGTCACGTATTTTCAGCTATTCGCAAACTGGAGATCGCGCTATGTGGCACTGTATGGGGGATTTATTTCCAGCACGTCCGGGTTGGAGGTTACCAGTATGTCAATAGCAGTACGGGATTCTCTTCACTCTCTTTAGCAACATGCTTGGCTCTTGCCCAGTGGCTGTGGCTGGCCCCGATTTTAAATGAGCGAGCCGCAGCTTTTATTGCAGGGAAGCCTCCCGGTGATTCGAAAGCGCATCTTGCGTACGTCCTTGTTGAAGGAGCTAAAATCGTATCGCTGCTCTACTCTGCATGCTCCTTCCTCTCTTTCTAGTGGACGAAAGCAAAAAGAAAGAAAACGAGCCAATTTAAAAATAAAAAACGACAAAGGTGATAGGTGAAACAGTCTGATTTTGATTTTGTCATTGCCGAGGCTGTTGACTGTAAAAGGCATGCTTGATTGATTTAGATTTAAACCATGACTTCTTCAGGTCCCACTGCATCTTCTACAGCACGCCTGAAAGTGTTTGTCGGAGAGCTTCTTAGATGCAAGAACATTGTGTTTTTGACTGGTGCGGGTATATCTGCTGAATCTGGTGTTCCAACCTTCCGCGGTGCTGGAGGCCTGTGGAGGACATATAGCGCTCAGAGTTTGGCAACCCCTGAAGCTTTTAGAAGCGACCCTTCATTGGTGTGGCAGTTCTATAGCTACCGAAGAGAACTGGTATCAGCTATATCTCCAAACAAAGGCCACTATGCCATCACGAAGTTGCAAGATCTCATGGAAAGGGACTTCGGGGCTGAAGTTTCAGTGATTACACAAAATGTCGATGGGCTCCATAGTGAGGCTGGAAATCGCCGAGTTTTTGAAATGCACGGCTCTCTTTGGCGAGTGAAATGCACAAGATGTGGTAACAAAACTTCAAACTATGATATTCCTATTGTCGAAGCGCTCGGGCCTAAGTCTTCCTATCTTAAGAATCCAGCCGAACAGTATGAGGATGGAACTAGTGCCATTTGCAGCGGAAGCGAGCTAGCTGACAGCGTGTGGATTCCGGATAAAGATCTTCCAAAGTGTCAAAATATTGTTTCGCAAAAAGCTTGCAAGGGTCTTCTACGGCCTGATATTGTCTGGTTTGGGGAAACACTTAACTCAAATATCATGAGGGCCTGCGATCTTCTGTTGAGCAAATGCGACATGCTTATTGTTGTGGGAACTTCGGTTCAAGTTTATCCAGCAGCTGGTTTTGTACCAATAGTATCGGCAAGGGGGACACCAGTAGTAGAAATCAATTTGGAAGAAACCCCTGCTACAGCGTCGTGCAAGTACTCCTTCCTGGGGAAATCAGGTGAGATATTAGATCAAGTGCTTGACCTACTCACCGAAGAAATAGAGGGCATTAACTGAAGGGCGCCCGGGTAAGTGACTCTCTTTTTATGCGCACGTGAGTGGTTTATTCAAGGAAATACTTAGGATGAAATGAGTATAGTAAAGTAAACATGGAGTTTAAAACAGCTATTTGAAGTAATTAGCAGAATCTGGCAAAGTCACATACCACGCCAGATCAACTGCAGCTTGGACAGAAACAGGGAGGAAATCAAAATCGGCAGCACACAAATTCTCTTCCACTTGCTCAACTGTCCAACCTCCCAAAACAATTGCATCTAGCATAAATAAAAAATAAGTACAAGAAAGTCAGTTGCTACCACCTTTCACTCATTCATGTATATAGGATCACCATATCAAACACTCACCCCCAAGTTCACCCCGCAAAGCGCTATGCTTCCTTAACCATGTCAATGCTGTAGATGTCATGCTCAGTTCCGTCCCTTGTTCCTTTTCAAATTCAACAGCCTGTCTAACCATGTCAATTCCTGAAAAGTACCCTTTCTTCCAGTAGCGATCACGATATCTATGCAAAACAAACAATTAGGCAAAGCGATGAGAATTCCGGAGTGCTTGTGCAAAAGAGCTCTTCTCCACAGAAACAAAATGAGACTATACTTACATGTCAGCCCATGCATGGGCAAAGAATCTCGATATCGGCTGCTCATTCACTTTGCTTCCAGTTCCAGTTTCATAAGAGTGTTTGCCAGTAAGAATTCCGCCAGCAAGGGGATTATATGCATAAAATCTAATATTCAAGCTACGCAGAGCTGGCAAGAGCTCCTTTTCTATGCCTCGAGTAAGGTAGTTATATATACCTTGATAAACCGAAGGAAGTATCCACCCATTATTTTTGCATATATGATAGATGTGAACCACCTCCCATGAAGCATAATTGGAGAGGCCAAACTCCTTGAAGCCTCCGTTTAGATATATTTCATTAACAGCAGCCAAAGTTTCTTCAATGGGGGTCTTTCTATCTGGGGACTGGAGGTAGAAAATATTGAACGAAGTCACTCCTAATCGGGCACAGCTTTCCTTGAACTGGTAATGGATGGATTCCTTTGACAAAGAATATTTACCAAAAGGGCAAACTTTTGTGTCGATAACAAAGTTCGCTGCAGCATTTGATTCACCCAGTAATTTTTCCGCTGCTCCTCCACTATATATAAATCCCGCATCCAAATGACGGACATTGGCAGCTGCCACCGTCTCCAAAATCTTATCAGCGTCTGGATTCTTTGTTCTTCCTCCAAAAGATATGGTGCCATAAATCACCTCCACCGAAGGAGCTTCTCCATCGACTTCCATGCTCATCGTACATCAAGTTCTCCAGCCCAGTACAGCTTAACTAACTCACTCACTAATCTCCGTCTCCTACGTCTCCGTCCATTTCACGGGATAGCTCATAGCTGGCCCTGGACAATGGACATGCAGTGTTGTGACTTGTGGGCTGCAGGCGGGGTCCACTACAAGTGTGTCCCTTCGACATAATAAGGACACATAATTATTTACGGAGATATATTATTAATTATGTACTCCGCCTTTCTTTTGTATGGGAGGGGCCATGCAAAGTGCTAACCCTTTAACTCCTCGAGCAAATGTGACAAGGTGAGAGGATTTGCATTGATCCTCTTTTGGAACCTTTAGTTTGTGCCTGCAAATAAGCATTTCAAATGTAAACATCCATTGATGACTCATCATCTGATAGGAACGCGATATTCCAAACATGCTTCAACTCATGAAAGCTAGAGCTAAATGAGTTGGAACATGTACATTTAATTCGGTTTATTTGTCAATGTTGTCACTTTGCTTCTATTGTACAGGTCCAGCCATAGGCGTTTTGTTGCAATATCCTTCGTATTCATAAAAGTCTTTGTGTTTCCCACAACAATCAGCCGGTTCTTTGCTCTGGAAAAGGTCACGCACAGACGATGGTAATCCGAAACAAAGCCTATGAGGCTTTGTAAATTGCTTCTTACGCACGATAAAATAACTACATCAGCTTCTGATCCTTGCGAAGCATCAACAGAAGCAACTGACAAATCTCTGTCTCTCCTAAGATCATATTGAAGGCGCTTTGCAAGTGCATTAACCTGAGGTTTGTAAAAAGAAATTACCATGATAGTTGAATCCATCGATGTTCTGCGGACCTCGGTGTAAATTTGCTCTACAATGCGCACTTCTTCATTGTTATATAATGATGATCCCTCCTGCAATTCACAAGCATCTGGGGACTCAATCCACTCCAGGCTGTTGAGCATGCTCTTTCGTTCACACTTAAGTTTCCCATTATAGAACCACATCGACACAAAGTCGCATATTTCTTTACACATCCGGTATTGAGAAGACAATAAATGAACTGAGCTTTCAGGAAGAACCTCCGCAACCCTCTCCAAGAGACTTCTATCGTGGTTACAATCGCTATATCGCTTGTCAGCTATAAATGAAAGAGGTCTCAATTGACAATGGTCCCCTAATAAGATCATATTGGAGGGCTCTAATTCCAATAAGTGAGGAATGCACAACTCGGAAATACACCCGGCTTCATCAATTATCAGAGTATCAACCTTTAAAGTAAGAGATATTTCCCTTCGAAAAGCTGGCGCAAGCGCAATGGTAGACAAAAGGACTTGAGTATTTGCGATAATGGAGTCTCTACTGGTCGCTTTCACTAAGCCGACACTAGCTTGTTTAACCTCGACTTCTTTCTTGATACTATCAAGCGCTACTTGAATAGAATTGTTTTCCCCATACCCAACACCAAGTGCGTGCAACTGCTCCGTATAAAGTTCATATTTGTCCTGCAGTATCATTATTTCCTCCTCAAGTTGCAGAACATTCGGGTGCCTTGCAATCAAAGCCTCCAACGTGTACTCTCTTGCCACTTTCCCCAATCTATTAGGATTGCCGACAACTAAAATATTGGCATTGTCACAAATTTTTTCCACAATTGAATCAACAGCTTTGTTCCTTTCACAAACAACAGCAGTATAAAGGTGCCGATCACATCTTCTTAGAATGATATTTGCGATTGTAGTCGACTTTCCTGTTCCCCCAGGCCCGTGAACCACTTCCACAACATTATCAAGCCCTGTAACTGCACTTTCCTGAGATTCGTTGCATTTGATGCTATAGCTATCATTGTTAACAAACGTACATGATTTAATTCGTTTTGAAGGGTCAACTATACACTTAAGAACATCAAAAGGCGGTCTTTTATCCAGCAAGAAGCCGTGTATGGCCTGGTACATGTATATAAAGTTTCCAATATACCCAATCCATTTCGCTTTGAGCTTAACTCCAGGCTGATAAGAAGGTTTTAAGTCAGGAACGATATTCGCAATAAAGGAGCCATTGCTGCCAAGTACTTTGAAACTCACCACTAGATGATATCTGCCATCAATCTCGAGCATATTCTGGTAAATGCTTTCAGAGAAATCAGAGGAAGCTCTTACATACACTTGTGACAAAATACCTTCGGAAGAAGATTTAACAACAAAGCGCGCATCACGAGCTGCAATAAGAAAACCCCACAACTCAGCAAGGACGTTGTTCATCAGCGTTTGGAAGTACTCTGTAGGGGTTTCAAATATGTTTTTCATTTTTTTTGGAAAGCACGTCTTTGGGTTATAAAATGGTCGAAGATGGGCATACTCGGGATAGGGATCGTCAGAAGATCTACTGCCAAGAAACAGAGACTCTATCTCAGGCATTCTCAAATTCGTTGCATTCTTAGAATCGGAAGTACTTTCCACTGTAAATCCCCCTTTTTTGAAACCGTCTTTCAATTCGAAACTTTCTTCATTAGCAGGAGCGGAAACAGTCGTGGCGACAGTATTACCATTCTTGATTCCCCACGCAGATCCTATGCTCTTACTATTTGCACTACCCCATGCATTTGGTTTGGTCTCCCCGCCCCTCTCCTTCTTTCCAACCCCCGGGGCAGCCGCCGGGGCATCTAGCTTCCCGAGGGTTAATACCATCTTCTTCTTCCCCTTTCCAGACATAATTGAGGGTTGTGGAAGGGGCCAAGAGGCCTACTCTGGTTGGCGAGAAGAGACTGTCAAGTGATTTGAATCAGCCCCACAATGGCCAGCTAACAGCTAAGGTCATAGCTAGTTCTAACCCTTTCCTGCTCCTACCTAGAGCTATAGTCCGCCCCCGTGTTCTCCCCTTCTAGGCTCTAGCTATCGGGTGACCCCAACCCGGCCAATGGGGGCGCAGGGTTATTTTTATCTGTGCAAGGGCCACCCCCTGTGCCATAATTCTGCACTTCATTTTAGATAAAAGGGATTATAGAGTTGAATGGCCCCTGACCCCTGGGTGGATGTGCGTGTGAATGAGGTAGGTTGGGATCATGCCTTTGAACGTGAAAGAAAACGATATCATGGAGGCTAGTCCAAAGGAGAAGGAGGAGGATCCAAAAAAGATTCGAACGAGGAGGACAAAGCTTCCTGCAGTTTCTCCTGGTAAAGTCAGCATTGTTTCATTTCTGAAAAATGCATTTTCGCAGGATTTGTCCAAGTTAAGTTTTCCTACAGATGTGCTTGAGCCCATATCTATGCTTCAGCGTGTATGTGAAGAGCTTGATTATGCAGAAATATTGGATAAGGCTGCCGCCGAGAGCTGCCCTTGCAAACGCTTTGCATATATATATGGTTTCACTATAGCTCCCTATTGTACATTCTTTCGTGGAAGGAAGCCATTTACCCCACTACTTGGGGAAACCTTTGAGCTTGACTTGATGAAAGAGAGGGGATTCAGAGCTGTTGCCGAACAAGTATCCGTTAACCCAAGTATTATTGCTTTGCACTGCGAATCGAGTAGTTGGTCTTTTGATTTCAATCTCGAGGAGCAAATTTCCTTTATGGGAACATATATTACGGTAAATCCAAAGGGAAATTTAGTTATAAAAATTTATGAAACTGGAGATGTGTATGTTTGCAACCGTCCAAACGGCGGGATATACAATATATTGTTTGGTACAATGTATGGCGACATTTATGGGGATGTTAAGCTGGAAAATGTTGCTACTGGGGAGTATTTGAAGATTCCTTATCGCAGCTATAGCGATATTGGGGATTCGTACAAAGAAGTTCATTTTGATGGTTTTATTGATGGCAAATATATTCAGATAGATGGGAATTGGGATGAATTTGCTGCTGCAATGATCGATGATGTGGAATACATGGAAATTTTCAAGATGAAACCATTCCCTTCGAGTAGTGCTCAAATGTACGATTTTTCTAATTTTACACTGATTTTGAATGAAGAAGAAAAGGGTGTTCCTGCTACAGATTCTCGAAACAGAAGCGATATTAGAATGCTTGAAAAAGGACGCATCTCTGAGGCGCAAGAGATTAAAACTGTATACGAAACGAAAGAGCGGATGAGGATATCAATGATGGAAAGGCAAGGGTTTAAGTATGAGCCCGCATGGTTCAAAAAGGCGGCCAGTGGAGCTCCAAATAGATATGTTTTTAACAATTTGTACTGGAAGTGCAAAGACAGTGACAGCTTTCCACACTCAGACATCTTTGAATCTGTAAACAAATAAATCCTTTAATAATATCGTTTATTTGAAATTTTCGTATGTCTAATAGTTATGCTAATTGGTGACATGATCAGTAGTTCTTTTAACTTTACGAGTAAGTGCTGCAACGTAGACCCAAACAGAGAGGATGTCATTAGGATAAGGATGGATGTGGACAGCAAGAGAAAATTCGCAGTTTTCATCTTCTTTAATATGTACACCAGTATTGAAAACAGCTTCGACAATGGGGTCAATGTCGGTAAAAGGGAAGTTGATAGGAAACCCATTCAGGTCATATGTCTGCACAATGTCATGAAGTATTGTGTTTTGATCCACTTGCATGGTTGCACTAGCATTTGCACTATTTTCGAAAGATTCCAAAAGAAGTCTTAAGTTGCGATTACAAATCCTATTCCATCGGGTCACAAATCTCTCTCTCCAGTTCTCAATGCTCTGACTCAGCACATCTTCAATGTAATGCTGAACTTCCGCGACATAACCGGGTGAAGTTTGTCTATATATTAAATGATCAATTTGCACTGAGCTCAAGCTCCTATGTGGAAAGTTTTTGGTGAAGAAAGGTGCCCAATTCCGCGTGTTGCTAACGTTAAAGTCCATTCGGCTAGGTTTCGCAGAAAGTTGAGTATTCACCCATACGTTGGTTTCATTGAAAACAGTTCCAACTTCCATCAATGGACAGTCCGGATCGCTTGTTTCATAGCTAATGCCTTTGCTCGGATTCCACAGGCGATATGAGGATTCATATGTGAGCACATATGCTGTATTTCCTTCAGGGATACCTTTCCCAAGCACAACCCAAGCATTTTTCTTGAAATATAGGAAGTAGTTGCACAAGAGAATAGCATGTTCTTCTTCATCCCCGGCCCCAAGCTCAAGGAATTGGTCAGAAGTTGTCCACAGATCACAGGTGCTGTCTCCAGAAAAAGCAACAGCATCGTCAACAAAAGGTATCATTGACACAAACTTCACAATTTCGCGAACACCGCGGCACTGGGTTGGTGGTTTTTGCGATTTGATATATCTGGTTAGAAAAACAAGCTTCCCATTTATGTCCTGCCCAGTGAACTGAATAGTCCTATCCTTAAGATAATGCTTGCGTAAGAGACGTTTCTCCCAAGTTTTGCCGTAACTAAGAAGATCCTCCCTTTCAATACTCTCAAATCTATCCCGCATTTGCGAAGGATGCTGAAGAGGGGGTTCTAGAGTGATGTAGGTGCTCAAGAATGTATCAGTATTTTCATTTTGACCTGATAAAAAGTTGCTTTTATCGTATTCATAACCAAACATGTACAGTGGAGATGTCATTTTGAATTTTCCTTCAACTTTAGTGTTTAGATAAACCGTTGAAAAGGGAATTTTGAAAGAGCCTAGATATCGTTTCTCATATCTAATATGCTCATGAGTCTCCTTTTGCCTATCATCTTCCAGGGCATCTACTTCAATTTCATCAAAGAGCGTAAAGTACACTTCATCACTGACAGCCATGAGATTGGCAGGAGAAAAGTCACCATTGGCCGGAGAAAAGTCCAAGCTCATAATTTCGTTCCATTGAGGGTTATTTCCTTCAAATACTCTAGTTCTTTCACTTTTTCTCTGAAACATAATTTCTACAAATGGGCGTACAAATCCATTTTGAGAAATCTGGGATCCTGTCTTTTCTTCACCATTAGCCCCTGAAAAACCTTTTAGTGTTGATTCTAACGTCGACGTAGTATTTGGAGTACGTATGGGAACGTTGAAAGCCCGGTTAATGGTGACAATAAGTTTGCAGGAATCTGGATTGTAAGCATGAAGTCGAGTCCGCTCTCTTCTCTTTGGCTTCAGGGGTCTTTTAACACTCATCAATTCAATTAGGCTATCAAATGCCAATTGTATGGTTGGTACTGGTTGCTCTATCACAACATCCTGAAGACTGACAAGTTTTTTCGTATTACTGAACTTTAGCAATTGCTTTTCCTTTAGGTTTCTTAGGAATGTAGACATTTCAGTCATTCTCTTTCCTACTTCTTTTTTCTTAAATTTAGACTCATTATCCTCCAACTGGGCTACCTTATCCTGAGTATTCCCCAGGGTAAGAGGGTCGATTTCATATTCAACGGTTGGCACCATTTTCATTTTACGATAATTAGGTTCGTTTAAAGCACGGAGGTGTAAGAGTTTAAACCTCTTGGATGATTCGATTGGACGTTCAAATACAAAATTGCAGTCATACTCTTGATAGTTAAGGCGAAAAGAATTGTTTTCTTCATCAGTGTTGCCTTGTCCTTTTTGGGCCTCTAATATTCTCATCATTTCCAAAATGGCAGCATTTCTAGGGTTATTAGGATCTATTCGACTATCTAAAATCCAAGTTCTCAGTTTTTGAATATTGATATTACCCTTGACTCCTATTGCCGCAAGAGGATCTAGTCCCAAAGCACTCCCCTTGGCACCCTTTCCTCTCTGAAGCGCAAAAATTTGATTTGAACTTGGAGCAAGGGGTGAACCGTCATCAGCTTGGCCCCATCCGGCGGAGACAATTAAGACCCCAGAAACATATCGAACTGTATTCACCAAGTGTGTCGGATTGACAACATGGTCATCAAAATAGCCGTTAATCTGCTGCCCCGTGCTAAACTGAAGCTCTTCCCTCTGTGCATTTGAAGATGACACGGTGTAATCTGGTATGGCGACATAAATATCAGCCAAGAGGGTATCTCTAGGCGAAGAAACCATCCAAAGTTGAATGGTCACGTTTTCTGGCCACTCAATAATTTGAAGGTTGAATATTTCGCCTATTGATACCGTAAAATCGTGCCCTAGAGGTCTGGCACCCGTTTTTGAAACTTCTTTGCCATTGAACAATATTTTCAGATAATACCTTTCTTGATTAATGTTACCACGCCTCTGAATTTCGTACTCGGGGAGCGAATATTCGGAAGTCACCTGCTGGCAATCTACGAGCTCGGGGATCAGGAAGGGTTGTCCAGGGTTCCGTTTCCTTTTGTATGCTTTTTCACTGATTCCGTTTAATAGTTCGTCTTTGTGAAATGGTAGATCGAGCTTGGTTTCGTAAAGAATCTCTTCAGGAGTTTTCTCAACACCTGCTATAGAAGTATCAGGGCTTTCATTTGGTTCATCATCTTCATAAAGTAGTTGCCCTAATGGGGCACCTTCACTTTCTTGTTTTCTTACTCTTCTCTTATTGAGTTTGCTGAGAATTTTGGAAGCTTCGCCGGTTGCTTTGTTTTCCCGCTTCATCTTTTTTCTTTCATATTCGTACTCCGCTAGTCGCTGATTAAATTCTTTTTGGACCAAAGTACTGTGATCAAACCTCAGCTCTTCCAGCTCGTCATTGATTTCCCTTAAAAACACTCTTTTATCTTCCTGGGTGTCATACACTTCTTGCTTATGAATAACCAACTTTACCGTTGTTATTTGATACCCCTGCTTTTGCCTGAGCTTCTTAATTTCATTCCATACATCAATCATATTCTTTACGATTCGAATTTCGATGTATTCTTCTTCATCTCGTAATTGCCTAACTTCCCTTAATTCTTGGCGATACTCGGCCAATATTTTCCTGTACTCATTGACTGGTAAGGATTTGACCTCTACATTTCTATTTTTTTCTTGAATTGAAGCTATGGCGTTGCGCAACCGAGACGTAGACACTAAAGGGGTCTTTGAAGAATCAGAGGAGCTTTTACTTTCCTCTAAGGATTTAATCTTCTCTTGGATAGTTATTATTCCGGATTTCAACGAACGAAGCTTTTGAGTAAGATAGGTTACCATATCCATTCGATTTGTGAGAATATATTGATTAAAAAGGTTTTCCAGCTCTTGAGACAAAGCTTGCTCCTTTGTAAAAAGGTAATGGTCGGTAAACTGAAGACGTGATATGTCAATATCAAGCTGATATTTTCTAGTTTGACCCGTTTGATCCCCAGTAAAGCGGATAAGTTTGGGGTCATATTCCTCCAGTGTACCTTTTTCATATTTTGCGTCTAAATTATGGTCAACCTCACTATCGTCCCAAAGCGACGGTTTGCTAGGGAAGGGCTTCAAAGGATCTGGAAGGGAAGTCTTATACCCACTAGGTGAAAACCATCCCAAACCTTGATCAGGATTATGCAGTAGACGTTGGCAGGCTCTGTTATAATTTCCCACAGACTGAAGAGGCTCAATCCCTACAAAATAACCATCATCACCCAAGTGAGGAGCATTTTCTAGGTCTTGGGCATTCCATAATGCCACTGGCTTGCCATCCACAGTATAATAGATTTCCTTTTCAAGATCAATACGTTCTTGATGAGGCGTGTATGACAATTTGCATATTTCAATGTTATAGAATTCCTTTTTGTCTTCTTCAAGATCCCTAGAGCCGGCTACATCTTCTTGCGCTTCTTCTGCAGGCTCTTTTGGGTTTTCACCCTGCTTTTCCCCTTGCTCAATTTCCTCTTCTTTAGTAACAAGGTCTAAATTTCCCAGAGATGACGCTATTCCTTGAAGTGTGTTATCCTTTGTAGATGCTTCATTGACCAAAGTTGTTGAGGTGAAAAAGTCATAGTCATTAATTTCATTAATCTCTTCTACTGCAGACATTCGACCGTGTTTGTCAAAGTCGTACGAATTTTCAAATCTGGAAATCGTATCTAGACTGCGTCTACCTGAAAGGATTCTTGAATGATTAGAGTGCTCATTGCGAAGAACCGTTTCCGTGGGAGACTCTAAAGACTTTCTTGCTTGGGCTATTCTATTTTTCAGTCTTTCCCTGATACTGTCAGTGAAAGAAGCCCCTGGGGCTAAATCTTCTTCAGACGAAAAGTCCTTTTTCCTTCTATTCTTCCGTCTCTCCTTTAGGAAAGATTTATCCTGTCCATTCGTATCTTCTGTATCTTCGTTCATGATTCCCCAGATAGGTGCAAATCTGTACTAGACTAAGGACTGACAGTGAATCAATCAATCGATCCATCAATGGCTGGCTTTGGGATAAGAACAAAAGTTACAAAATAAGGGAGGGAAGGAATTTATCAGGAAGGGGGGGGGAGGAATGGAATGCAGGGCTGACTCGTGTAACCCTTTAGGCCCCTTATAGCCCCTCTGGATCTGGATCACCAGACACCAGGGCTGCCCTGCTTGATCATGATGATCCTTTTTGTTTCTTTTTCTTTTGTTTCTTTTTTATTTTTTCATATATTTCCTTTGTTTCCGTTGTTTCCTCTCCTCCTCCTCCGTGATTGTTGCATAGATAGATTCTGATTCACAGGCCCTTAGTGGATGTGAAACGCGAAACAGGTATTAAAGAAGGATTCTTTAATCTCTCTCTCCATTGGACTCGCGTGTGAAGCCATTTAGCATCCTGCTCGAAATAGTTTGTCACCCGGGTGTTTGTCAAAGAAGCTATAGAAAGGCTTTGAGTGGCAACTGCCTTCACCTAGATTTGTTTTAATTGCTTCGCGATAGTTGTTGATTAACTATTTTTATCGGAAGGGAGAAGCAGGGCGTCGTGTTGGGGACGCGAAAAAGAAAGATTCTGCAAAGGAGCTTACGCGAATATTCCAGATAGGGATTTAGTCGACAGGTTTTGATTCTTTTTTTTTTGCGGGTTTTATCTCTTTTAAGTTATTTCGGAAAATCATGGTGCTTGCTGTTTCGAATCGCTTAGAAGAAAGGGAATTTGACTCCTTACAGGAGCTAATGCTTTACGCTTGGGGCAAACGATACACTCCTGTACAATGGGGAATGCTTACACAGGCACATATACGAAGCGGTAAACACTGCAAGGGAGAATCTTTGTGTGGTAAGTAAAGACTTTGGTTTTCGATACTTGTTCTTTATTTTCTTGGTTGCTAATATCCTTTGAATGTCTAGACATTTTGCTAAAGCAAATCCTCGTCGGCCCTCAACCAAGCGCACTGATTTTTTCATACTTTGAACACGCTCTTGGCACTTTGCTAATTTCCCCTCTCCAGTTTCTCGATGTAATCGAACAATACGCACTCCCTGAAAAATCACTCCAGTTTGCAGCACTTATTAAGCTGTCCACAACATTCATTCACAATCTTAGAGCACCAGAGGAAGACGTCAAAGCAGGGGACGTTCCGGAAAATAGATACATTTTTGTAGCCAAAGTCTTGTTTAACTACTTTGGGTTTTTGCTTGGAGGGGCCAACAAATCACTGAGCATGTTCATACGCAGTACCGATGAAAAAGATTCCCCTGCACAGTTTACAGAGAATGCAAAGTTGTGTATAGAATCTGCTTTGCAAATGTTAAAAAATAGAAGACTCCTAGCTTTGCTGGTGATTGGCAAATATGAGTTTCCAGGTAAGTTGGTATTCGTTGTTGCAGGAAAAATGGAAGTAAAAAAACAAAAGTTGGCGCTAATCTTTTTTCGATTGATAGAAATGCTGAAGCCTTTGCTCACTATTATTGACGAACTGATGGAGAATCCGTTGCTTCGGGACTGTGCTAAGCCGACCGAATTCAATGAAGGCAGCAATGCGCCAGGGCCCCGTCGCTCATCGTTGTCCCTCTTAGCAATGGGGGGAGCACAGTATGACTGTAGCTCTGTTGCTGGTGGGTTTAAGGATTTATTAGAAAGTCTGCCTTGTTTGATTGATGATTACGCGAAAAGCTTAACCGGATCTGCGAGTGGGGTATTTGATGATGGGGATTGTGATTCATTTTGCTCCAAAGGGGAATGGTGGGCTCTCAGTCCAGGAAAGAGAATACCCTCGACCAGCATATTGCTTCTAATGGAGCACACACTGGCGCGTTGGAATTTGAATTCGATTGATGGTGTTACCTCTGAGTGGATTGCGGTAATGCAAACTCACAATCTTCCTCCATCCCTGTTTTATTTTGAAATGTTAAGAAATGGGTTGGGAATTCTTTCCTCGGCATATCGCAAACAAATTACACTGAGCACGTCCTCGTTTAAGACATCCCAGTGTGCCGCATATTTATTGGTTCAGATTCCCGAAGTTATCTTAAGACTTGAAGATTTTCGAAAAGGTTTGGAAGAAAAAAAAAACCCAAAGATAATTACGGTACGAAAGAAAATTGATGATATGCTATATAGAACGCGAGGAACATCTGTTGAAGTGGAAATGGAAAATGGCCGGTATGAAGAAGCGCGACTTAATCCCGTGGAAACGTGTATATTTGAATTAGCCCATTTAGAATCACTCTGTGGAATAACGATAGATGATTGTGGATGCGTCAATGCAAGTGATTCATTTTCGGACACAATGCTTGCCAGATTTATTAGAGAGTTGGTTAAACGGGGCTTAGTTAGAGTCGAAAAATTGAAGTGCGTAATTTCTCATGTTGGGGAAGAGAAAGTTTCTGAGGCACCGGAAATTTCTGAAGAAGAACTTCGCAAAGGTGCTGTTCCAGTTACGGTAAAAGATGTAGAACGGTTTTGCAAGTTAATTGGAGAAAACCCTGATGACGAGGATATTGCGAAGCTGATTAAGCCTTGGTTGAAAAATAGACTGAAAATATTCCATGGAGTGCTATTGGTTGATTTATTTTTAAAGCTTCTTCCAGAAGTCTCAATGGATCAGAAAGATAGCATACTGCCCACTATTCCCGTTGCCGTGTTGACCATTATGGAATGCCTCGTTTGTAATGAAATGGAGGTTATTGATTTCAACAATGTTCCAGGTGGTGACTTTTTGTTAAATATTGCTTTTTTTAGTGGTCATATCAATGAAATATTCCTGCGGATCCTTGTGATCAACGAATGTTCAAATGTCCCATTTGAAGAAGGACTGAGCTGTTCTTCGCATAAGTTGTTTGATCTGTCTTATGCCCTGCTGCATGTAATAGCACAGCGCACGGGGTCGAGCTCCGGTAATGCTGTAGAAGTTTACGATAGAACGTTTTTCTTTTGTAAATGGATATCTTACCTTAATAGCGGTAGGCATTTTACATATGTGGCAGACACCCCCAGTAAGCAAGAAATGATGCAGTCATTTTTATCAGTTTTATTTGTGAACTGTTCCAAAGAGGAGCTGTCTAACGTCATGAAAACAACTTCTCCAGGAGATTTAATGCTGATGCTTCCTTCTCTTGTACACGAGGCAATTTGTGCCTGTCGATGCAATGCACTTTCTATTGAAAAATTGGTGGATGGACTGTTTTTGCTTATCAAGACCATTCCATCGTCTCTTGGAACTGCCTGTGCATGGCTTTGTGTTTCCGCAAAGTCAGGTTCTGCCACAAAGTCCCCTGAGAACGATATTAATGGACATTGGCCTATTGCCGTTGATGTATTGCAGGGACTTTTATCACCGAACTTTACTAGCGATGTTCACAGACACATCGAAGTTATTAACTATCAAATATTTCGTGCTACAGTTGCACTGCAGATTGAAACAACTCTCCTAGGAATTGAGCATGTTCCATACTCTGTTAAAGAAGCCTTTCCGATTAGGCCTTTTTCTGTTGATCGCCTCCCATGCAAAGTGTTTGACAAACAAGCTGCGTTGGCCTTCTCTAATGCATTTCGCTCAATAATCAAAAACGCTTCAATGACGTCGGGACAGATGGACACTTGTATTAGTTCCCTTTTCTTTTGCGGACCGAGAGTCTTTTGTGGACTGCTTCTTGAGGATATTCTTACGTTTCAGTTTAAAAAGGAAACAATCCGGGCTGCGGATGTGGGTGCTACTCTTATGATGATGAATCCCAATGTGACGATTCCAGTAATGTTGTCGCAAATTATTCCAGATTATGTTTTCACAGCAGAGTCTAATAATCACGCAATGGCACTAGCTGTATTTGCGCTGAAAGTTGTTCGATTTGCACTTAATACAACCCCGCAAGATATGTATAGCTACGTCTGTCAAAACGGTTTCCCCAGGAGGGAACACTTTCTTTTATCCGTTATTGATCTTCTCAATACAATCGTTGTTGCATTAGATTCACCATCACGTTTAATCAATCCATCGGTAACATTTGCAATTTCGTTCATTCGCCAAGCTGCCCATATTCCATTCATGTTACCTTTACTCTTTCGACTAGAAGTGGAGCATGGTGGTCAAAAGCGAAAACCCTCTCTCCCTCGCATATTCGCGGGACTTCATTATTATGGACATGAAGAGTTGGTATTGGAACTTTGCGATCTACAGAAGCGTGAAGAGCGACTGCTTTGTTGCAAACTTTATTGCCAAAGACATGTTGCAGGAATTTCATTAAATTGAGCCTTATTAGCAGGTAAGAGACGTATAAAGCAATAAACTGGCTTGTCATGAGTGGAGTTTGACCTCGATTTATATGTTTATTATCATTATTGTCATGTTTGCCCATCAAGGGCAGCTGAATGAGAATTTTGGGATGGCCGCTTTATATTGAGTTCATCTTGCGCCGAAGGAAATAATAACGTATCTTTTCTTCCAAGTAAATGTATTTCCTTCCTAAGAGCGTTCATTTCATGAAGTTGAAGCTTGACAAGTTCCATTAATCTCTGTTTTTCTTTGATATCTTCTGGCTTGGCCGCGATAAGTCCGCGTTTCTAATCATGAATAAAAGGCAATAAAAGACTCAATAGTGAGTATGAATTCTTTTCATTAGCAGAAAATATCTAATACTTACCAAGCCATCCTTTTCGATGGTATTCAAGGTTCTCGTCATCCTGTTCTTCTCATTCGAGAGCTCAGCTAGTCTTGCCAGCCACTTCGTGTTCTGCTTGGTAACTCCAACGAGGTTATCTTTCGCGGTCTGCATATCGTCAATCACAACACGCATCTCCCTCGCTCTCCTGCGCTCTTCCCTGTGGATCTTTTCGCGTAACTCCTCCGCTGCCTTGTTCACCTCCACGTTTTCTATTCTTTCCAAATCGATTAGCTGCCCAAATTTCAGCATTTGAAGATTTTCGACTCGAGCTTGAAGTTCCTCGATCTGAATAATTTTAAGTTAATAAAAACGTGCAGATGGTTATTCCCTGAAATCCTATTGCAAAAAAACCATAGATGAGCACCTTACCTTTGCCATTTTTACTTTCTTATCCTTAACAAACTTCAAATGAACCTGTCGCAAGTCTCTGTGCTTCTTTTTTTGCTCGCCCTTAAGATTTTTAAGCTCAGAAATTCGACTTTTAAGCTTTTCAATTCGGGAGTCAGTTATAATTAGACAGGGAGATATATCTTTTGGTAGCTTTCCTTTGCTGGTATATTCAATTTGTTTTAGTCTCAGGGTGCATATCACATCCAACTCATTAAGCTTCTGCTGTTTCTCAGATTGGAACGCCTGTATGTCATTTTTTGCATTCTGCAACGCAGACTCAATCACCTTCTTTTTCTTTTCCAGACTTTCAAGCTCTTTCTTCAAGTTCAAAATAAGCTTTTTCTGATCCGAGACTGCTTCCTCTTGGAGGACTCTAGTTTCTCGGAGCTCAACGGCCTTATTAAAATGACTATTGTCGCAGCCAGGTGGGCAAACACTCTCATCCAAAGCGTCATCGGCTTCACTGCCTTCTTCATCGCTTGAAATATAATCTTCATCACTCGATTCTTCTTCACTTTCCTCATCTTCTTCGTCTTCCTCTTCATCCTTTTCTTTTGCGGGCTTCTTCTTCGTGAGTTTGACCTTCTTTTTAAATACTTTCGTCAAAAAATCAAAAAACTTGTTGTTCTCCCCTATAAATTCAATAAATGAGCTATGAATAGCGTTCTCCTCTTTTGTGAGTTTGTCTAAAACTTCTGTGTTTTGAGCAATGCTTTCCTCAATTTCAAGGCATTTGCTATGAGCCTCCTTTCTTTCTTGGAGCTTCGATTCGGCCTTCGATCCTAGAATATTTTCGCGCTTTTCAAATTCCTTCAAAAGCGTTAGTTCTTGAAAAAGTGTTGTTGATCTGAATTCTAAAGATTTCATTTCGATTTCATGTTTTACTTTCTCTCTTGAAAGCTCGACAAGCTCCAAATTGAAGTTGTCCATTGAACGACTAATATTTCGCAAAATATCGTATTTTTGTTGCGTTAAATGAAGTGTTCTCATTTTAGAATTTTCCTCTTTAAATTTAATTCCACCAGACAATGCCCCCGCTTTCAGTTCCTCACCCGCATCGGAATTCGTTTTCTCTTCCTCAGCATTCTCCTTCCTTTCTGTGTCCTCTTCATTTTCTTTGACTTCATCCTCTTCATCCTCATCAGTGCTTTCAGGGGAAACTTGATCCCCTTCTTTAGCTTCATCTTTTTTGGTTTCAGTGTTGTCAGTGTCATCTTCATCCCCGTCCTCTCCAAGGCCCCCAAATCCGCCACCACCAGCGTTCTTTGCTTTTTCAGCAGCTTTGGCCAACTGATTTTTATAGTTCAGTAAAAGTTCTTTACTCACAGTAAACTTTTTGTCAAAGGCTGTATCTTCCTCTGAATGGGGGATTTGCGGAATGTCACTTTCATCAATCCCAAGAAGGCCATTAATTGTCTTGAGGGAACTGACATCATTTGCAATAGATTGAATTATACTCTCCTTTTTCTTTCTCAAATTGTGAATTTTTTCATTGAATTCTATCTTTGTTTCAAGTGCGTTTCTACGGAGATAGACTAGTTGAATTCTTTTCTTAGATGTATTTACTCGCTCATGTTCTGGCACAACATAATTAGAGCTTGTCTTGAGCTTGTAATCCCCCATGTTCTCAGTGGCATCTTTAATTGCAGCCACATCAGCTGGGTCTTCATAGGTATCATCAGGTTTCAACTCCATGAATTGCTTCCACATTTCCTTTCTTTTTGCACGGCGCAGCTTTCGTTCCTCTTCTTTTGTCAATCCCTCTTTCTTCTTCATTAGCTTAGGGTCTAAAGCTTCACCGTCTTTTACAGAACCTTTCTTTCGGCCAGATGATCGAGTTAGGTCAGATTCAGATTCCCCATTCTGAACTTTGGTTTGCTCACTGCCTTCCATGAAAGGATTTTCAATGGAAAACAGGTATTCTTTTAGATGGTCTGACAACATCGCTGTTCTAAAAGAAGACACTTGAACATTCTTGTCAAACGTTGATACGCTTGTTCTTGGGCACTCCATAATATCTGTAAACCGTTTGGCCAACTTTGAAAGAGCAATTTTGCTTTTCTCGGATTCCCACTCCAACTCCTTTTCGGCAATAATCAACCGCTCCTTGGTTTCTTCTTCTATAGTGTTTCTCATTTCTGGATCCATGTCAAATTCATCTCGAGAGAGTCTAATGTGTTCTGGGAGTTGGTCGTTCATTTCAAGAAACTTTTCGAATCTATTGACAAGAGCTTGTACTTCATCTTTAATACTCTGTTTTTGCTCTTCTGCGCTCTTAAATAGTTTATCTTGCTCTGTTTTTTGCTTAGCATCTTCGATACTATAAACAGCATTGCTTTCAATATCATCATCTTGGAATATTTCCTGCTCACTTTTTGGCTCTTGTGGACTGACCTCGCGAAGGCTTCCATTGTTCAGAGAATGTGAAAAAATGTTGCCGTCTAAGCCCGATGTGATCATACGCGCTCCATCAAAACTGGTACAAAGACCAGTTACTTTACCAGAGTTTCGGTCATGAACCTGACCTTCCCAATAGGTAGTCATTTCCCCAATAGGTTCTGTAAATGGTGTTAATCGTATAGCCCCGTCTACGGAACCTGACATCAAATATGTGTTGAATGCACTGAAGCACATAAGGCTAACATCACTTTCATTGAGGGGGATGGTTTGAATTACTTCCTCTTCATCAAATTTACATTGAAAGAGTTTTCCTGAATCATGTCCACTCATGGAGAGAAAAAATGAGTCCTCGTCTATGTAAAGCGCGTGAAGACAGCCCCCAATTTCTTTCTCTTCTTCTTGTTCGGGAACTTCTTCTTCAGGCGTTTCACCACTTTCACTATTTTCGTCCTCCCCCCCTGGTTCTTGGCCTGGGATTGCTTCTTCATTTTGATCTGTTTTTTCCTCGCTGTCATCGGGTGCTTCATCAGACGTTGACCTTTTTGCGCTTGATTCTCTTTTTGGGACTTCTTCAACTACCACAGGCCGCTTAAATGTGTATGTCCTACTTGTATATTCTTTTAGCTCAAATGTATGCTCACTATTATGATCTTCTGGATGTGGCGCTTTGACTTCCATTACAGTTCCATTTTCAAAACTCAATAGAAGATTGTCGGGGTTCGTACTACCCGGAAACCAGTTAATACAATTCATAGGGGATTGAAAAGCAATATATGCTATTGGGGTATATCCACTTTCAACGTCAAAGAAAAATACTGTGTTATCTTCTGAGTAGGTGGCAAACATAGTGCATGGGTAGTTATAGGCTATGTTCTTCACGGGTTTTGAGTGTGGTTTTAATGCACGTGTAATAACCAAAGAACTAGATGTTCTCGTCAATATTCTTACCACACCATTTTTGAAACCCGCGGCAATTGTAAAGCCTGATGGGTCCAAAACTTTTGGGGCGTACACAACGCTAGATCCACCTCCTAAATATTTTTGCCTGATAAGTAGTTGATTAGAAGCATAGTCAAAAAGACCAATGGTTCCATCTTCGCTTATGGCCACAAATTCATGAGCTACTGGAGAACATGACAGTCCCGTGATCTCTCCACCAATATATGATAGTACTTTTTCCGGGGCCTTTGCTTTCGCGTCAAGAGACAAATCCAGTTTCCATACGGCACCAAGGCTATCTTGAGCGTACCACAAAGCAGGGTCGTTTCTCTTAAGAGGCTTCAACATAGTTACTATTTTGGCCTCAGCCCCTACCTTAATCTCGTACATTGGGTCTAATTCAAAAATAGTGTTCTCATCTGGAATTTCAGCATTATCAATGGTTTCAAAGTCCCAAACACGGATATATCCATCCTCTCCAGTTGTAATCAATTCACCCTCTTCCATGTAGCACTCTTCAATCATTCCATTATGGCAAGTTCGACCGTTTTTACGGCTTATTTCACATTTAATTAGACCACCGTCCCATAGAAGAAGATTGCCCCATTCCGACCCTGATGCGACTTTGCCATCCGGGAGCTCAACATAGCCAGATATATCGGAAAGCTCTTTTCTTCCAAATTTGCCAATTTGTCCCTGAAGTTTCAGTCCTGTAAATGTATCGGCCATTTTCCAAAATCGAATGTGTCCTGTACCACTAGTTGTGAGGAGTCCTTCATTGTCAGGGCTAAATGTAACTTTAAATACATCTTGCGAAAAAGCTTTAGACCTTAATATAATGTGCTCTTTTTCCCAATCCCACACAGTTAGCATATAGTCAGGGCTAGAACCAACTGAGGCAAGCTTGTCCCCCTTGGAAGAAAAATTAAGATACACATAACCTGCTTCTGTTCCCTCTTTCAATATCTTCGTGGCTTTCAGACTAGGATATTCGTATATTATAATATAAGGATGATTGCCCTTCTCTCCCACCGCAAAGTGTTTACCCGAAGGGTGGAGTGCAATGGCTCCAACCCCTCCTCCACTGATACCTTTTAAGTAAATTTGCTCTTTAGTTTTGAGATTAGAAATTTGGACAGTATTTCCTGCTGCAAACATTAAGGTATTGGCATCTACAAAAATAAGATTAGAACGTCTTTTGCATTCATAGCCAAAGGAGTGATGAAGCTTTACTAAACCCTGAGTTATTCTTTCTGGGGGAAGTTCTTTTTCTAGGGCAAATAAGTCATAGTAATTTTTTTCGCTCTCAACACTATTCCCCTCTTCGTTTTCTCCTTCTTCATCTTCTCCTTCTTCATCCTCTCCTTCTTCATCCTCTCCTTCCTGATCTCCCTCTTCCTCTCCTTCATTTTCAGGCAATTCTTGACTTTCTTCCTCCACAGCACTTTCAATTTGTCCCTCAGCTTGTTCTTCGGCTTGGTCCTCAACTTGTTCTTCAGTTTGTTCTTCGGCTTGTTCTTCAGCTTGTTCTTCAGCTTGGTATTCAGCTTGTTCTTCGGCCTGTTCTTCGGCCTGGTCCTCAGCTTGTTCTTCAGTCTGTTCTTCGGCTTGTTCTTCAGCTTGTTCTTCAGCTTGGTCTTCAGCTTGTTCTTCGGCCTGGTCCTCAGCTTGTTCTTCGGCTTGTTCTTCAGCTTGTTCTTCAACTTGCTCTTCGGCCCGTTCTTCAGCTAGGCTTTCGCCATCATTTCTCTCCTCTGTTGATATTAACTCAGCCTCTGGTTGAACATCTTCCGCACCCGCTTCCTCTTCGGCGCCCGCTTCATTTTCATTTTCTTCTTCTCCCGCTCCTTCAGCTTCTTCCAACTCCGCTGAGGTCGGATTTCCTTCTTCAGTTCCCCCACCTTGATTCATTGAAACATCGGTTCCCTCTTCTTGCTGCTCGGAGGGTTGTTCTTGCCCCTCCGTCGCCGCTTCAGCCGGTTCGTCAGGAAAATCAGGCGTTTGATTGTCCTCTTCGTCCATTATGCACGCATTGATCGATTGATTGATCAAAGCTACGATAAGGTAATCCTAAAGTGCTACTCAAATATCAGCAAATAGTACGCAACACTCCTTTGACAACTTTTGCTATAATGACAATATAACTGGAAAGTTTAAAAAAAAAGCCACAAACTATAATTTTGCTATACAAAGTTCCGTTGTGCCAGAATTATCATTTATAATCTCTAAAGTCTCGGATCTCTCTTTTCTATTTTTGAACTTTCTCTATAGCATTTCTTAGGGTTATACATGCTGTCTCGTATTGAAGTGATGAATTGTCATTGTTTATTGTCCTTGACAACAAATAACAATACCTTATATGGACCATGGACCATTTATCTTTTTTTCTTTCATCCAAGCACGAAGCCCAGCTGACAGTGTGCCGCAAGGAAGCAAGGACACAAGGTCTACTCCCAGAATACCAGGAAAGCAACTAGGAGATCCATACAGATCCATATATCCATGCGTAGTCTCGAGGGGCTCAAACTGCCCGATGTATATGTGTGGAAGGGGAACCATAATATTTCAAAATCTTACTGCTCTTGAGTTACAAGGGGCCAAGTTATCGTAATGATTCGATTTCTCATGGCAGATCCTATCTTGCTGCAGAGGACTTAACTAGGGCATGTGTTATGAGTGTCTGTGAGTGTTCTTTAAACTAAGTTAAAGGTGTTTGATTTGTTCCAATATTTCAACGACCAGGCTTACGGTCATCCCAGGGTGGCTATTTTCAACGTCACTAAATGCTGATATTAGCTCCTCAATTGCGCTTTGGGCCTGAGCACTTTCTGATACACTCTTCATCTGTTCCAATATTTCTCTTACAAGTTTACAATCAGGTACAGAGATGCTTTCAGCCCTGGGCCGCATCTTGCTGGGATGTTCACTCGCCCCCTTAGGAGTGTGCAAAGCTTTAACTGTCCCCATTTCAGAAGTAGGGTTTTCTCTAATCGTATCCACAGGGTTTTCTGAGATTTGTTTCGGCCCAATTGCCCCAACCTTTTCCGGTGTAGAAGTATCTTTCACTGTTCCAAAATCCCACCCATCCACGGACAGCTTCTTAGCCTTACCAACAGTTTCTTCCTCATTCTTGTTTCCCAAATTCTTTTCCGATTTCCCACCATTATCCTTCCAATTTCGATACCTTTCTATAACATCCACTAGGCAATTCGTTTTCCTGGCAGTTTTCATAAACTTGTGTTTCAAAAGTTCTTTTGCTGTTGGTCGATCGTTTGGGTCCTTGTTCAGGCATAGTGCAACAAATTCTCTGAAAGGTTTAGAGAATGAATTATCTAAAGTGGGGGCTGGGTTTTTAGGAATAGCGAAAAGCACCGTCATTGGATGCATATCCGCATGGGGGGGTCTGCCAGTAACCATTTCGATACAAGTAATACCTAATGACCATATATCAGCCTTTGCATTGTATGCGGATTGCTTGATTACTTCTGGCGCCTATTTGAATGAAAAACGGGTGGGTCAGGACAATTAAGGTTCCGCAACTCGAATGAATTTATGATTTGGTTTGCACTTACCATCCAAAAAGGAGTGCCCACAAACGTTTTTCTCTTTGTCATCGTGTCAGTGAGCTGACCTGCAACACCGAAATCTGCAAGTTTGACTTCTCCATCGTCGGCCAAAAGGACATTTGCTGCTTTAATATCGCGATGTAACTTTCCTTGCTCATGCAGATACTCAAGGCCTAAAGTAAATCGCAACAAATGCAAATCAGTATACCTAAGGAATAAAGTAACACAGCGATATCTAAAGGCAACACAGGCTTACCTTTTAAGATGCTTTTAATGATGGCGGCCGCATAAATCTCTTCTAAGGGCTTACACTCTAGCAAATCTAGACACGATCCTCCCCCCAAATATTCCATAACAATCCACAGATTACTTTTTTGTAAGTATGATCCATAGTATTTCGTCACATAAGGGCTATATGTATGAAAGGTGAAGATTTAGCAAAAGGGCATCGATTATGGCTATCCAAAGATTGATCTAAGCTTACCTGTCACATTGGGAAAGAACTTTAATTTCCAGTTGAATGTCTTCGATTTCGTCTTCCGCATTTTCAAGGTCAATAATTTTGATGGCAATAGTCTGCTTTGAACTCTTATCAATACCCTTATATACTTCGCCAAATGATCCTTTTCCTACTTTCTCTAAAAGGGTAAAGAACTGAGTCGGATCACCACCCTGAGAGCTCATGGTACGAGGAACACACAATATCTGATTTCTCACTGTTCTTTAATACTCTGACAAGGAAATCCCAACGCAACCCGTTGATTGACACAAGCACACAGTTTCAGCCACACTACTAGAGCAGGAAAAGTCCCAAAGCAGCTGAGAGGCAGCCACAGACGGAACAGTTTCACAGCAATCGCCCCCCCTAATAGTCTGGCCCGCGGTCCATGATGATGACAATAATTGAGGATCAAGCTGTAGCCTGTAAGAGGCTAGCCCTGCACTTTTATTTGAGTTTTAACTCTTTATCCTTCGCTACTTCACTTCACGGTGTTTGGCACTTAGCTCTGCGAGCTGTGGAGATGCAACTTGGTAGGGAGCGGTTTGCATTGCATCCCTGTGGCATTGGGAGGGAATGGTGCTTAAAGCGAATGCCAAGCATATGTAGACGCCCTTTGTTGGGAAGGTTATATTGCTAGTGAGACTTGGTGGTCAGTCAAAAGAAAGGTTGGCAGGAAGCTAGCTTTTGTGCAAGCTTATCCAGAGTCAGAGAAGGAAAGATCCTATTGATAGCCAGAGCTCACGAAGAACTATATGTTGCAATCAATATTCTAGTTGCAACGACTACAGGGGAAATTATTGAGCGCACTGATAGGCTGGTGTGTTAGAAGTTGACATTTTGCTTATTGCACAAAAGATTCTGTTAGACACATAGCGTTACCTCTATTTCTCCGATAGCCTCTATGGCGTCAATCGTGCCTTTGTAAAGAGAACCGAAAGTTAAATTTTTATCAACTACAATAGCTAAGCATGAATCTAAAGTTTCAAAAAAAGCACAATTTTAGATTTCCAAATTCCCAGAATTGATGTGGCAGCTAAGAACAACGTCTCAAATGTACAAGGGTTACCTTGAAATAGAAAAATCATGTATTTTGCTCCTTTCATTATGATCTCTATCTTCTTGAGACTTTGGCTTCCACTGTTGGTCACTGCATTTGGGTGAAGCTAAGGTTAGGAACATATAAATTTAAACCTGCAGAATAGTGAAATTATTCTAATACGTACTTAAGTCCTTTGAGTAGTTCAATAAAGCTTCCATATTAGCAACAAAGCCTAGTTGTTCGACCGGCTGACTGCTAAAAAAGGTTCCGTTTTTCTTAAAGATAACAGCAAGCCGCACGCTCTTGTCATCAGCGACTAAGAGGAAAGTAGTGAAACAGGATACACAAAATTAGTACAGTGTAGGGCATAACATGGTATGAGAGTTTAAACTGTCAACCTACTTCGGTAAAGCAGAGGATTAAGGGCAGCATTTTGACATTCCTGTATTTTATCTTCAAATCCCTCAAAGAGTGTTGTATTTACGATTTTCCCTCCCTTTTCTATCTGAGTGGAGTATTCTTTCAAAAACGCATCCAGAAGAACTTTCACAAGAGAACGTCCGGCTAATGCATCCACTACTTTTAATCTTTCTACTTCCCCTTCGTACAGTACGGCAGCAAGAATATTCGAGTTTGTAGTATTGGCAGAGCAAATGCTAAGGGACAAGGATCCAAATCGTACATACGAAACTGGGGCTATCACATCGTGTGAAGTTTGGAAAAGTGCAGTCAGAAGGGAACCTAGCAATCGAGGCTATTCGAATACGTGTTTCATTGCACACTTAGTGGAATGGGAATTATAATAAGGAGTCTTTAATGGTTTTCATCAGCAAAACTGCTTACCTGATGTATGCTACTGCCGTATTCTTTTGCAAATAAGACAACACCTGACGATGTGATAATAAGAATACTCTTGATCACCACCATCGTTACCGCCTTAATACCGAGAAGGGTGGATGTAGAGGCTACCCTTGTGTCTGGGAAAGGCTTCTCAACAGTCCAATCTAACAGAGCAGTTGATACACTGTGACTCTCGTCCAGACGGGAGACACGCAAGAGGCGGAGAGAACCAGGGAATATATCCGTATAGGGGGTAGCTGTGCAGGAGGAATTCCAATGATCAGCTGGTCCTCGGTGAGTAGACTGTAGAGTGTAGGGTTGAGCTGGGAGTGTACGGTACTGTTGGAATTTGGAGAGAGGGAGGGAGAGGTATGCAGCAGGGAGGGAGATATAATATGGAGGGGAGAGTGGCCCCTCCTCCTCCTCCTCCTGAACCCCAGCCAGATTCACTCCACTGCTAGTTGTTGATGTGAGATTCACACACCCTCTCCTATCACACAATACCACAAGCCACCTTCATATTCTTCGTCTTGCTCACATCTTTGGCGTTGACTGTTTGATCCTAGATAGATTCAAAAACTCATCTTGATTTCCATTTCCGCTTTTTCTATATTCTTCTATTCAGATTTCTCTTTTGGAATCTTTTGCTTTTTATTTGGGCATTGCTTTCTTGCCATTCTTTTTTTGTCGTTGTTTTTGTACTTTTCGTACTTGTTGCCTTTAATCAAATCTATCTCCAATGAATGGCAATAGCGGCTTTAATAGCCAAGATGTAAATAAGCCCTCTCAAGAGCTGTGCACACAGGAAGTGCCAGAATCTCAAATGACACAGCAAGTTCCAAACGCGGACGCAGGGGATTCGGCGCAAAAAGCTAGAAAAACTTGGGGAAGACTAATAGGACTAGAAAAGGACATTCCGGTTATTGATCTTGAAAAGGCAAGTTATCTAATTGGCAGACACAGTTCATGCGACTTTCAGCTCAGTGAGGTGTCTTTCAGTAACAGGCACTTTCAAATTTATCAAGACAAAGAAGATGGCAGTAGTAGACTGAATGGGGGAAGAGGTGGTCCTGTTTTTTTGAAAGATTTGAGTACAAATGGAACTTATGTAAATGGAAAAAAGATAGGGAAAATGAATAGTGTTCTTCTTCAAAGTAACGACGAAATTTCGCTTCCGACCAAGAAAAGAAAATTATTTATGTTTCAGGAAGGCCCGGGCAGTGAAACTGATAACGGATTAGCAGAAGAAGAAACTGGGATTCACTCGAAATACTACATTACGAAGCTTCTAGGAGCTGGCAACTTTGCAGAAGTAAAGTTGGCCATTTGCAAAAACACTGGCAAACAATATGCTGTAAAGATAATTGATAGAAAAAAGCTATTTATGAACAAGACTCTTCAAGATTCCTTGAATCATGAAGTTAGCATTCTAAAGAGTGTCTGTCACCCATCAGTGACCGCCATACATGAAGTGTTTGAAACAGATAAGACTTTGTACATTGTTCTTGAGCTTGTACGAGGAGGCGAGCTCTTTGACAAAATTATTCAAGATGGACATTTTTCCGAGAAACAATCAAAATTTCTGTTCTATCAAATGCTTGTCGCTGTCAAGTACCTTCATGACAAAGGTATTACCCACCGTGATCTGAAGCCTGAAAATGTGCTTTTGAGCAACAAGGAGTTGGATAGTTGTATAGTTAAAATTACTGATTTTGGACTATCTAAGTTAGTTGGCGAGAATTCTTTTATGAAAACTGTTTGTGGTACTCCTAGCTACCTAGCGCCAGAAGTGGTCTCCATTGCTGGAAGAAACAAAGGAAGTTATGACAAGGCAGTCGACTGCTGGAGTTTGGGTGTTATTCTGTACATATGTTTGTGTGGGGTTCCTCCTTTTGATGAAGGTAGTGAGAGCTCGTTGTTGGAGCAAATTTCAAATGGTTTATATGATTTTAATAACGGAGATTGGACAAATATATCTAGTGATGCCAAAGAACTCGTATCGCTTTTGTTAACTGTAGATCCGAAAAAAAGAGCGACTGTCAATGATGCGCTGAAACATAGATGGATGGCTCATAAATGGCTTCCCAAAAAGTACGAAGAAGTTTTGAAACAAAGCGGCGAAAAGGTGCCTTTATTTGTGGCTAACGCCGTTCATAGCGAGCCCATTCTGTCCATGGGCCCTCCAGCGCTTCCGCCCAGCTGTCAGAAAAGTGTCAAACGACCCCCACCACAGCCAGCCATCACCAAGCCTGCACGCTCCCCCTTTCTGGAACTAAATAGGAATAAGCACACACCAGAGCCAACTGCAAAAGCAGGATTTGCACATCCAGAAAGAAAGCGTCTATCCGCAGAGTTTATCGACGATAAAAACGAGGGCACGGAGACGATGGCAAAGAAAGTACAGAAACTAAATGAATGATCACATTAATTTTGCACGTAATAAATTATGAACACTTTGAATTCAAAGTTTAATGTTGCCCATTGCGGTAGCTAGGTCTCCCTCCTCGGGTTCCTCTTTGGATTTCATATTCGCCGTCATTTGTTTCCTACGTCGGTGAAGTGGAATATACGTCTGCCGCTCAGACTTGCTCGAATTCTGGAGAAGGGTAGGAGAGCCCTTATTTTCTTTGCGAGCAAGTTCCGGCACTCTCTTCATCCTTTCTTTTGATGAGGCATTTGACGTAGAAGCGGATGTACTGTCAGTCGCATTTCCCTTTGCCTCCTTTTCAGACAAAGAGTTATCATATCTACTGGGGGTGGCCAGCTGGGGCTCACGTTTAAATCTTGGTACGTATTTTCGAGAAGCATCAGCCTCAGCTTTCGCAAAAGATTTTTTTACCTTGCGCGGCTTTCTCCACGAGCCATCAGCTCTTTGAGTTCCTGGGATTATCTCATATTCTTCATTCTCATCTTTTGGAGCTGCACTTTCCACATGGGCTTCAACATCGTGACGTGATTCAGAACCCGGTGAATCCATTGCATTGGGTACCCTTTATATCAATGTACAAAAACTAAGCAGAAAGGTAAGCAAATATAAGGTACCCTCTGCGTCATCCCACTCACGTTCTCCAGGCAAATAACCAAAATGCTTTGGATTCAGTTCAACACAGTAATTCAGCACAGCACCTGGAGCAGCAGCAGTTGACTGTGCAAGTAAATCTCAAATAGCCAGTCAAGGCAACGACACCGCTAATAAGTTGTAGTACTCTAGAGATGTAGGGTTAGGGGGAGATTATAAACTACAGTAGCTGGCTGCTGCATAATTATTTGTTTTTATTGAAGTGCAGCGGGCTGTTGTTTTGAAACAGGTGCACTGTACGAGTTATTTGTTGTTAATCTGCTTTGAACTTGTGCAGAACAAGCGTCCTTTTCTGGTCCTTGTGAGTTGTTGAAGTGCGTGTATTATTTTGCGCTAAGGGGGATCTGAAAGCACAAGAGAGAAGAAGATAGAGGTGGTGGCGAGTATCGTGTGGAAGAACTGTATATTTTGAAACTTGTGGTTGGATGTTTTCCGTTACGCTTGCCATTACTTCGATTGAAAAGGGCGGCATAAGGATTATCAAGTACGACATTGACAAGAAATAAAAATGACCACAGGGCCAGCTTCCTCAGAAGAACCTCTTCGCCAAACCCAGAACCAGAAAGCTGCCACCGGAAAGGAACCTCATGTGACCGCAGGTTGTCGACCTAGCGTTGCCCCATCTCTCGTGTGTGGTGGCTCTGCTCAACTACGAGCTCAAACAAAGACGTCTCAAAAAGTAGGGCCTTGGGTTTGGGTGCCTTTTACAAATCCTGCACGGGACGATACTCTGGAGCTTAGCCATTGGAGGAAAGCTCAGGATGTGGGAAAAATTTATCCTTTTCACCTTTTTAATATCTCAATAGATGTTCCGCAGTACAGTGATGAGGAATACAACACTCTTATCCATACAACCCGCCTTAACTGGACAAAGAAAGAAACTGATTACTTATTTGATATGTGTAGAAAATGGGATTTAAGATGGCCTGTCATCTTTGACCGATGGGAGCTGGCTCCACGAAGTATGGAAGATATGAAAGAGCAATATTATGAGGTGTGTCATAAACTTGCTTTCAATAGAATGTCAAGTTTGGATTACAATGATAAAAGTACGGAGCATTTAAAATATGACGCTGTACATGAATCAGAAAGAAGAAAGCAACTTCAAAGAATCTTTTCGCGGTCTCGATTGCAGGCACAGGAAGAGCAGAGCTTAGCGGTGGACTTTGCAAGCTTGGACGAGTTGCACAAAGAAAGGGATAAAGAAAGGGTCAGTGCTAAGAAGCTTTTGACAGTTCTTGAGGCAAAACTTATAGCTAAAGGCTTGCCAGCTTCTGTAGGTGCCAGTGTTTCCAAAGTTGACAAAAGCCCCAAAAGAAAGAAAAAGAAAACCGTGCCTGCGGTTTTTGGTCTTGACTCGGTCAAGGCCGTGCTATCAACAGGCGGGGCCGTTAACAACGACGGTGGAGCCTTGAACGAAGCTCCCATTGTGGATGCGTTTAGCGGAATTGAGAAACCTTTTTTGTCGAATGAGGTTCTAAAAGTGAGAAAGGAAAAATCTACAGGCACCTATCTTAGGAGTGTTAAAGCATTAACCCCGATTTCTACTAACCCAGTTACTCAAAGCAAAACTGATAAAATCTTGGAGGAGCTTGATGTAGGAACAAAGCCTATGCCTACGGGACCCGTGCTGCGCCTATATGATGACCTGAGGGGCGACTTGCTCTTGCTTTTGGAATTAAAAAAGCACGTCGATGCTCGCGAATATGAAGTCAGCGCTTTGAAATATCAAGGCGAAGAACTTAAAAGATTAACACAAGGCATGGAACCTCTTACTCCAGCCAAAGAAAAAGAGATTGCCGTTAGCGTTGAAAAGTCTATGGATCCCGACGTGAGCTTTATGGCTCAGTTCTTGAAGAAAGAAAAACTGACAAAGAAAGTTGATAAAGAAAATGCCAAAGCAAAAGAGAAGAAGGAAAAACAAACTAAGAAGAAAAAGGAAAAAGAAAAAGAAAAAGAAAAATTAACAGAGAATAAGAAGGGTAAAACGAAAGAAATTGCTAGCACCGAAGCGTCAACTCCAAAGCCAAAAAAGAAGGCTAAAACAAAGAAAGATAAGGGGGATGCTGGGACTGTCACGGATATTGATGAACTGTTGCTGCAAATGAAGGAGAGCGATGCAAAGACACCTAAAAAGAAAACTACAACTAAGAAGCAAAAAACTTCAAAAGTGAAATCGGCAGAAAAAGAAGAACCTAAAGCTTTTGCTGACCATGATGATGTTATGAGGTACTTAGGCCTTTCAACCGACGATGCAACAACATCTAAAGGAACAAAGCATCTGCTTGATGAATAGCACCAGCTGCTTTCATTTGCAATAAGTTTTTCTTGTTTTGAGGAATGCACTCTTGTATATAATATCATCAGCTCACACTTTGAAGAACGGAAATGGAAAGGAAGGAGAATAGGAGCAATCCGTCTTTTTTTTTATAACCCAAGGTCCTTTTTCTTTTCAAAGTCAATTGGAGCAAGGTTTTTTTAACTCACCCCACTGCGCACACACCCTCCCGCTTCCTTTTCTTTAAAAAAAACGAATGAACTCCTTTTTATTATTTCGCATGAACACACCAAAAATAAATAGGCATCCCCACCATAGACATTGAATTCACCAATGACAATGTGGGACATTAAATAACGCAAATGTACAATGGGAAGATATGGTTTGGAAAAAAATTCTAGTTTACCCCTTGAACTTCCATATCTTAATTAGTCTATCACGACCGCAAGTAATAAGCTGCTTTGTTTCTTCGTCCCACCACATTTTCATAACTTGATGTTTGGCATGGTACACTTTCGCCAAAGGTTTCATATCCTCCGAGCTCGACTCCGAGCGCATTCCAGTAAAGCACTCACCGCAAACTCTCACGTCAAGTTCAAAGCCCATTTTGGGAATGCGAGTTCTCTGGGAGCAACACTTATCACAAAGAGCTTTACCACAATGTCTACAATGATGCTGCCTATTGGCGTTAAGCTTTACGGCAACGTTCCAGAAGAAAGGAGTCCCACAAAGTTCACAAGTATCGCTTTCGTTCCAATGAGGGGTTTCTATTCTGTCAGCACCAATGTCCCAGCATATAACTTTTTGATCATCTCCACTTGTGAGAAGCTTGTTCCCATTTTCGACGTAAACAAGGGCCTTGATTTTCTTAGAATGAGCAGAAAGATCATACGTAACCCCTTTCTTACCACCAATGTCCCAGATCATGGCTGAGGTATCAAAACTGCCAGAAAAAAGAAGTTGCCTCTTGGGATCCCATGCCAACCCCCGAACACTGCCAGTATGCCCAGTCAAAGTTGACAGTTCCTTTACGTTACCCTCGCTTAGTTGCAAAAGCGTAATCGTTCCATTGAACTCACCTACAAAAGCGTGCTTCGTTTCCGAGTCGTAAACAATAGATGTCAGCCATGATTGCCCTTCCCAAAATCCCAGCCTCCTACCACTGTCGCTATTGTAGAACTGAAAGCATTTGTCTCGACCACAACTCATAATCCATTTATCTTTTGCACTATGTACAACGTCCGTGACTCTAGCCTTATGAGCAGGGATATCTCTTGTTGGCCCAGTTAACTTGTTAAAATCTTCACTGATGCTATATTCTAAAACATGACCAATATGTAAACCAACGTATAAATTACGAGTTTCCGTGTCATAAGAAAGAGCAGTACCTGGGCTTTCAAGAGTTTGCCAGATCGATGGCCAATACATTCCGGTATCACGCTTCACCCACACACGCAGCGTTTTGTCATCACTAATACTGATAATAGCATCCTGGTCAGATACATACACAACGCTATTCACAATACCCGCATGCCCCTCCAAAGAATTGATCTGCTCCATTGGGCCTGAACCAGCTGAACCCGCCATTTTACAAAAACTCTGCTACCAAAAAAAAACACACAGGCACTCAATCGAACACTTCCGTACACTCACAGTAGCTACAGTCTCCAGACTAACCAATCACTTCACTTACAGCAACACACAACGAACACTGCGGCGACTATAATCAACTGTAACTCAAACTAAACTAAATCAAAATTATGGCTCTGTTGTGTTGTGTGACGTCTCTAATGTATAGGCTGTAGCTGCTGCGGTTGCCCTTTCAGTATGGAGAGGGCCCATAGAAAATCACACAGCTAGCCTCTCCACCCCCACAAATCACAGCTGCAGTAGAGGCTGCTCCCCTAACCCCATCTCAACACAAAAATATTTCCACAATCCGCGGGCTTCCTTATTCCTTCCCTCCAAAGTCCAAACACCAATTAGCTCTACTGGCCCTGCTGCACCTTTAATTGCAGCCTGCAGGGATCTAGCTTCTTCTCCTTCTTCTTCATGAGGCACAGCCAGGGCCAGCTAATAGTGAATACACCTCTAGATTCTGTCCATACACATCCTCTTTCTCACTGCCCATCCTTCTTGTTCACCTGCACTGTGGACACAAGAGGCTCCTTGGAGGGTGTATTGCCCGGGCAGCAAGTTTTCAAAATCTGGAGTACAGAGACGTGCCTAATTTGGCTGACTGTTTTAAAATTAATATTGATTCTTGTGAAATTATCTTCCGAATGCATATCACAATACGCCATGAGTGAGCACTATGCTAGCAGTGAGCAGTATGTTGTTGATCGATACGTACCCGGGCTTAATAAACAGCGCAAAATTCTTTCGCCGCATGAAAAGTTAATGCTTCAGAAAAGGCGTAACGCGCATAGTGAAGGGAAGAAAGCTGGAGTACATCCGAGTGGGAGAATCATTGTTGCTGTAAGGGTAAGACCGCCGTTTCGTGAAGAAGTAGAACGTCATGATTGGGAGCAAGTGATTGCAGTGTCACCTAATAGCGACAAGGGTGAAGATTATATTCTTGTCGAATGTGACGATCATCAAAAAGAGTTCTTCTGTGACTATGCTTTTGACCCTAGGGTCTCTCAAGGGGAAGTATATGACACTATAGCGCAACCTATCGTGGAGAATGCTGTAAAAGGCTTCAACGGTGCTCTTTTATGCTATGGTCAAACGGGATCGGGAAAAACATACACCTTGGGAATTTTGCACCGATTATTGAAAGACAATCCTGACTCTGTAAGTCATTCACAATACGCAAATCACGATCCAGGGATAATTCCTCGTTCCTTGTGGAAAGTTTTTGAATACAAGAATGCAACCCCCGCTAAGCGAATACAAGTCACTATAACTTGTGTTCAATTATATTGCGAGACGATTCAGAATCTTTTAAACATTGATCAAAGCAACATGAGCATTCGGCAAAATCCACAGAAAGGATTTTATATCGATGAACTGGAAGAAACCCTTGTCAATTCTTATGAAGAGGCGGTTGATGTGGTCAACGCAGGGCTGGAAAATAGGGTAATGGCGACAACTCTAATGAATGCTACATCAAGCAGAAGTCACACTATTCTTACCGTGACCATCACCCAAGATATATCTGTTCAAAAGACCGGTGATGTTGGAAATGAGCCCAATAGCCGTGACCTTTATGGTATGCACAAAAAACCAAGCAAAGTTATGAAAGGGAAAATAACCTTTGTTGATTTGGCTGGTTCTGAAAGGGTAAGCAAGACAAGAAGTGAAGGTCAGCGACTGGATGAGGCAAAGGCAATCAACGTCTCCTTGACCATGCTGGGAAATGTCATTGCAGCATTGGTAGAAAAAAAACATCATCACATTCCTTTCCGTTCATCCAAGCTTACCACACTTTTGCAAGAATCTCTTGGTGGCAATTCTCATACATCTGTCATTGTTACTGTAGACATGAACCGCATTAATAGACGAGAGTCTTTATTTTCTCTTCTTTTTGCCCAGCGATGTACTAAAGTCCAGACACATGCCATTGTGAATGAAGAGATGGATGATAGGGCCAAAATATTAGAACTGGAGAGTAGACTTAATAACATTGAAATGGAGTATAAGGCTAAGGAATCTATGCTTGTAGAGCAATACGACAACATGCTCAGCCAATTGAAGCAAGACTTGATTCAAAAAGAAAAGGATATTGCCGAGCTACAAGAAAGTAGGCCTGGCAGGGTATCCAAAGTTCCAAGCACCAACAGCAATGCTTCTGGATCGCCTTCAGCTTCTCGTAAGCAGGTGATGGCCTATTGCTATGAAGTCATATGCGATTTGTATTCAAGAACATGTGATTTGATTGATGATGCCCATCAAAGGCATCGGCAATATTCTCAAGAATGGATAAAAAATGTGGAAGGGCTCGAAGAAGGCGATGAGCAGTGGAGGTCTGCGTCAAGGGAAAACATATTGGAAGCCACTTCTCCGGCAACGAAAAGAAAGAGTGGTGAAAACCACAAATTGTCGCCTTTTGCCGAGGTAATGGCATCTGCAAGTCGCAGTGTTCTTTCTAAGTACCCCCCCGCTCACCGAGCAATTAACTCCAAAGGAGCTACTGAGCCGGTTCGCGTAGAGTATCCCCCGCTTCGTGAGATAATTGGCGATGAAAAACTGATTCTGTGGATACGTAAGGTACACGCTGCAATGGCTGGGAACTTGCACTATTTAGATGAAGTTTACAAGCAAAAAGACAATGCCGAAAATGGTTTGAAACTGGAGGCAGTCCGTTTTGAAATTTTCAAATATAGACATGACGAAGAACTTCAAAATTGGTCAAATACATTGAAACAGCTACTCTCTGCTAATGGAAAGCTCATGGAAGCACGCCAGTATGAGAGGGCACACGTTGACATGTGAATAATAAAATAATCAATAATTGATGAAAACTTGATTCCATTCTGAACTGTTTCATATGTGCATTAGCTCGAATAAAGTCAGTCACTTTGGTTGCCAGACGTAGTACAGTTACATCATGCTTGAAGCTTCGTTTTGACGCACATAGGACATAGCTTTGAAATTTTAATGATGTGTGACAAAAACTGGATCGTAGATGTAAGAAACCAGAAAAAGTCTACCAGCCACGACTCACGGGGACTGGGCAGAGTTTTTATTTATATCTGGAGGAACGTCTTGAAACTCTTCAGGAGTATCTGCAAGGAGACGACTTA
>PDIM01000010.1:0-52602 GCA_002811675.1 Ichthyosporea sp. XGB-2017a | reverse complement strand
ACACGGGAGGTTGTCTTGCAGCTGTGGCTCCTGTCCTTGAGACAGGTGGCCCGTCTCTGGAGCAACACGTGGTAAGGGTTGCTCCTCCTGCTCGTTCTCAGGGCCATTTCTATCAATGTGGCTTTTTAACCCACAATATAAATATAATGTAATTTTTGTACATAATTCGTAGTAGGTATGGGTTATGGAAAGAGTTGAAGTATTTTAAAATGGCAGATTTGGTAGAGATCTCCATCTGTCTTGAGTGTGTAATACGACTTTGCTTAGAAACGTTTCAGCACCACATGTATGGTGGCAAGGCGTTTTGTAATTATACGGTGTACACTGACAAGTATTCTTTGCAGGGCACCCTATTCATATATCTTGCTTTGCGTTTTTACAATTTATAAACCGGGATCGGGGTCGACCTGGCGTCCTTGTGCTATCAACCTCCCTGAACATTGGTTCTCTAACCGATTTCTCTGGTCGCTGGTTGGCTACACACTATTGTTAGTTGTCCATCGTTAATAAGATTTAGACTGTCAAGTCAAAAGAGGAACACGAGGATAACATGGTTATTTATAGAAAGTGCTATTTCTGCATTTTACAGGTTGTAACTTGTAACTATGTAAGTTCCACATGGTAGGGCTATGCTTGGTGTGGATGTTTGCTTTTATCCACCCCCTGCCCTTTTTCGTATTTCTCTACTCTCCCATTGGCTGTTCGATCTCTTGTTCACATAATTATGATAATTTATTGTTATACTAAGGAGTTCTTCTACCAGGAGCTGAAATCTGAATACAATTAGCAATCTGGCATGCTGTGCAAGAGGCGCGCGGAGGCGCGGAGCTTTACCTAGCCTATAATTAATAATGACAGTAGGTACGTTATACCGTATACGTAATATAGTTGCAGTGCATTGGATGACCAGTTACTCGCTAAAATGACGGCATAATAATATATTCAATGGGCAATCTTGAGAGAGTCTAGACGACGTCGTCGTATCCATATAAATCCAGTACTAATTCTAAGTTCTATGGGAACCCCTAATATCGCGTCTAGTGTCGAAATATTATTAAGACGTTTTCGGGCATAGCTTATTAGCCAACTGGCACAGGTTCATGACCTCGTCAATACCTTCGATACTTATTCGGAAATCCTGTTGGACTTCGATATCTCGATATCCATGGCTGACGCGTTACAATTTTGCAGCTGTCCGAAGCTGCGCGCATGGCTGACTGATTTCTGTTCATTGTGCCAATTATAACGTTGCATCCAGCTGCATATACACGAGGCTGGGGTCCCAAAAAATCTGAAATCCTGCCACACTACATAGTACTAGACGTTATAGATTTGTGATGAGGATCGATGAGTAATAGGTTATAGGTGTGATGGTCCTTGGGCCTTGGGGAGATACCGTTGGGGTAAAACCATCGCTGATTTACAGGGAAGAGAATTAAGCAAGGTGAAGAGTCCGAGGGAAGAGTCCAGAGTCCTAGCTAATTGATGATTAGGAATGATTGCACGATCTACAGTAATTCATGTTAATATATAACGTACTGTGGGATTTTTGCACAATATAGACGTATATTATTTACCGGGCCGGTAGCTGGCGGCCGAGGTACTGATCGAGTACTTCTGGTCGAGTTTACAGCTGATCAGCTGGCCAAATTAAAAGCCAAAAAGTTCTGCGAAATATCATGTCAGCATGCGCGCACCGCGGCTTGTACAGTATTATATATTGCAGTACTGAAAGGGGGGAAGGGTGTAGGGGAGGCTAAAGGCTGGTAATTACCAGAATAATTATCAGCTGCAGGATGTTATGTATGGGAGGGCCTATAGGCAAGGATTAGACGTGACGTTATCTCGTTCACTATGGAAGTTCCCATACTACAATGTAGCCCTTCCTTCACTTTTCCTCTTATTATTCTCCCGTTGGCACACGACCCCTCCCGCCCCGCCTTTCTGTCATATCTGTTCTCTTTCACACTGAAGATCTATACTCGGGACATAGACTTTGGAATCATTAGATTATATAGACTAAGCACCTCCTGTAATGCCAATAGTGCGGTAGAGAATATATATAGGAACTTGATTAGATTTGACTGAGGGGATTGAGAAAGAAAGCAAACAAGTTTATGTAGTTGATTTATAAAATTGAGTATATAATTAGTTTTCTTTTCTTTTTTGTAGCTTCCTTTTTGATAAATAATCAGTGGTTAATTTAGTTTAATATAATATTGAGGGGAATAACTTCAACTATAACAACAAGTAAGAACAAAATATCATTAAAATTTAAATTTGAATTATGATTGCACCATCAAGCCCAAGACATATTCAAAATAAGGCCTCCTTGACTGAAGAAGAGCTTCAGCTTCTAGCCAAATTAGAAAAGGACATTGAAAAGGGAATCACTTGCCATTTTTCGTTTGTTGGGCAGGCACTTTGTAGAATTCAAAGACTTCGACTGTATTTGCCTTTGAAGAATATTGTAGAATATGGAAAAGAAGTATGGGGATTTGGAAGAAGGACTACTTATCATTATATGGAAGCTGCTAGGGTATATGATGAGCTTTCTCAATTGGATATTGATCCTCCACACCATCAGTCCCACTGCTTGGCGCTTTATATTTTGACTCCTGAAGAAAGAAGAAACGCATGGTTCGAAATTGTGAGACGCGTTAATAATAATCTTCGAAAAGTCACTGAGCGCCTCATTAATAACGTTATTGCTGACATTAGACAGACTAATGGTGGTGGTAGCAGCGGAAGCAATACACCTGTCAGCAGATCCACATCCAGCTCCCCTGCACCTCCTAAAAAAGCCAGTGCCTTGAGACTGACCAAAGAGCAGTACGCACAGTATTTTACTTCACCTGACGTTTCAGTTAAACAAGAAAGTCACCACGATGGTTATGCTCACATGTACGGGCACCCACACTCCAACACAAACTTTGACTACTCTGTGAAAGAATGTGACGTGGAAATGAGAGATGATGATAAAGCCTGCGCAGAGACCTTAATTATGCTTGCTGGTGCTCGGTAGATTCTCTTCCTTTACTTAGTTTGTTTTGACTGCAACGTCTCACCCTCGAACATGTTTTCGTGTACAACGCACCCCCATGAGGGGCTATTGCTGCGTATATTCTTCCAAAACATTTATTTAATCTTTAATTTTATTTAATTTCTGTTAATAGCTTGATCTGATTTTAATTGCGAAAAGTAACTATCATTTCCACACAATAAACGAATTCAAAATTCTCCTTTTACAAATAACATCGGTTGTGACCTGAGCTGCTTTAGTGGATTAGCTATAAATACTAACTGTTAACGGAAAAAATATAGCTAGGATTTAGCAGACCTTGCTCTTTTTGACAAAAAGCATTTAACAAACAGTGCAAAAACTTGAAACTAAGGCACAAACAAAACACACACAGAAAAGGGACAACATTGACGATGAAGCACTTTGCGAACCTCTAGTCTAGTTATGAGAAACATATACACGTCTTGTAAGACTTTTGTGCCAAACTCCAAAGTATGCATCGCGTGATAGAAATGCCACGAGGTCGTGCAGCGTACAAACTGCAAGTTTGCAGGCGAAGAACTTGGCACAATTCTGCCGGTCGTGCAGTATGGTTTCGGCCTTCGGGGGAGGGCAAAACAAACACAACATAAAAAGTTTGCAGAGCATCGTCATATTTCAAGAATTACCAAATACGAAGTTCATCAAATACTTTTCTGGCTTTTTTGCATACTGCAGAGTGGTATCATGCCTGTTTAGCATGAGGTCTCCCGTCTCCCAGTGCTCCTCATCATATGCCAGCCTGCAAGACTTTGTAATTCACCATCAGCTGTGCCATCGCGATCATGATCATGGGACCCTCGCGACGTATTCTATGAACTGTGGATTACTTTTCATGTTGGCGGGCGCCGGGGCCTTTTAATAACCTAAACCCCAAACCCAAGGCCGAACAAACTATAGTCGCATTAATCAGCGATGAGTGATAGAACTTCGGATGGGGGACGCCGAGAAAGTTCCACACGGATAAAGTGTTGCAAGCCTTTCCTCGCCTGTTTCATCCCACGTAGAACTCTTGCTAACCTGTTTGTAGACTACAGCGTCCTTCTTACTACCTACAAACACGGTGGCTTTCAAGATATACCAAGTCGAGCTGTCATAGTGCACACTAAATGCACTACATTAATAAAGCAGTGTTTATAGTTTTTATTTCAATTGCCTACTCCTGTTCAGAGATACATACCTGCCCTCTGAACAGAATATCAAATGGTGGCAAGGTAACAGCCATAAAATGCTGGCTATTTGTCTGACCACTTAACGATCTCATTCGGTTTGCTCCAAAACCAGTCAAGATCCACAGCGCTCCGTCTACAAATGCAAGAAAAAAGACATGAACAATAATAAGTTAACCATGCAAATAAAAGCCTCATGCTCTAACAAAAACATCTTCAGCAGCGAAGGATCATCCAAAGGTAAGCAAACAAGTTGTCTTCATTACTATCAGTAGCAGAACTGACTGTTTTTCTTAATCACTTCCTTCTCTGCAAAATTTCGAACAATATCCAACTATAAAGCAAAATACTTACAATATAGCCAAATCCCACTTTTGAAAAAGAAGTTTGCACTTGATCTACGCAATAACTCAGAGCTAAAGGAAAAGAACGATAAGAAGAAAAAGAATTAGATACTGTCAAAAGAGGAAAGACACTAAACAAAACAATCAATAAAGGAGAACCTCATAAAAAGGTATGGTCATTATCATCAACACTACTTATTAAAGTAATAATTATGTGTGGTGCATGACATGTTGCTAATCTCAGGGTCTCCATTGATTGATTGCTTCACACAAGTAACAACTGCAAAAGATTCACAGAGTATCAAAGTGCACTTCAACAAACACTTACAACTTTGCTGCTCAACTACGCACAAACATGCTTGTTGGACGTTGCCAAGTTAGGCCTTTCAGCCTTTCATATATCTTAGTTTAATCAACTAACATTAACACACATCCACTAGCATGATTCCGTCGGTGCAACTCCACCTGCAAGTCCTGTTCACAGCCGTACTGGTGGCCACGCTACACAATAATGTATAGAGGCACTGTAGTGAACTACGTCCGCGGAGGAGCTGCCGCGTGGACCATAATAAATAAATACTATGGCAGCTCCTCATAGAAATGTGCTGTAACCATGGATTGTAGTGTAGTGTGAGTCTGTGATGAATTGCTCCGGCCTGCCGCGCCCATCCAGTATTGGCCCTAACCCTTTTCTCGGTACCTACTGCAATGAAATATTTATGATTTGTTTCGCTTCTTTTTATTTTCAAAACAAAGAGCAACAACAGAGGAGGAGGAGGGTGTGACTGACTGGTGATGACTGTTCAGTGTGTGAGAATGTTTTTCTCCCTCAAGCAACTGTTGAATATTTCACTTCACACTAACAGTCTCTGCATGCTACCCCTCCTCTGCCGCCTCTGGTAAGGTCCACTCCCCTACATTCCTCTATGGCTAGTTGGTAAACGCATGGGCAAAGGCACCATAGACTCATGTCAATTGATGGGGGAAGAAATCCCGCCAGCTTCTGAAAAACACAGTTACCACATGCAAGGTCATGGCAAATTTAGACATAGTCTACAACATACGAAAAATTGGCATACCAGAAAAAAAGCACTTATTACCAAGATAAACATAGCTTATCTTACACGTTCTTGGAATTTGACTAATACCAATGCTCCCTTTCCTGCTACACCCGAAAGAGAGATTTGGAAGGTCACTACAAAGCCCTGCGCAGGAAATACATTGGGCATCGCAAGGGTCGATTGTTTGCATTCAACATGAGCCATACACTAATGAGCTGAAAGGAAAGTGAATAAGCAACCTAACCATTCTATCTACACCGATATACTCTTATGTGAATTGCAGAGTTATTCCTCTCCGTTGTTTGAATAGAGGAATCTTTCAGCGATTCCCTATCGTCAAATACTGTTACCGTATCGCACTTTGGGTCTAGATGGATGATTTTCGGTTCTCTTTCTTGAAGCTTCAATGCCAAATTAATAGCACGATTCATAGCTCCCCCCATTCCATGAATCATGATTTCTTTTGCTCCACTATCAAGCAGTTTGGTGGCCCGTTGTAACTGCACATGGAAATCAGTTTTCCGAGTGACAAATATTTCGTTAGGATTTGCTTTTGGTCGCGAGGCTTTGCGTTTCCTTAAGATTGTATCACTCATCTCTTGCATGAAATGGCCGCAATTAGGAAGACAGGCAATGGCGGGGAGCACTATACTATGAATCAGCTCTGTACAGTCAATCCTGTGAAGGGTGTGCATGCCAGCAGTGGTTTACCTTGCCTTGGGGGATTGGAGGCGAGGCGAGGAGCGGAGTGGAGTTGATAGTTTGTAGTGCAATATAGGAATGGGGAGTAAAGAGGGAGAGGGAGAGCTACTCTGGATTGAATGTGGAAGCGGCGCTAGAAAAATAACAAAATGTAGCATAACTGTAGTACATTATAGGAATCAGCTGATGGTGTGGGGGATACTAGGAGGGTTATGCATTGGATAGAGTATAGGCGGGAAGGGGGTAGGGGTAGTAATCCCCGCGTGAGGGCCAGTACTTTATGTATGGGGAGTCTCAGGTATATATTCTGAATGGAAACTCCCATTCAGATGCTTTTCGTCCTCTTCTTCCAAGTTTCCAGTTTTGAATTTTGTTTTTGAGATTGAAGCAAGATGGTGAGTGGTTTTTTTTGATTGGAGTGATAATGTTGTTTTATTGTTTATTCTTGCTTTGTGGGATGGATGGATAAAGGATGGTATGGATAACTGATGCGGGATGGATGATATGGGTATTTGGGTAGTAGATTACCTAGAAAGAAAGAAATCTGAATATTTAATTCAGTATTTAATTATAATTTAAGGGTGAGAGATGTTATTTGCCTGTTCAGGCGCATAGTGCTAATGAGATTGAAAATTGGTGTGGGAAGAGGAATTGGCCGCCAGTTTATTTATAGGGGTTCAATTAAAGGCTAAATCGTTTAAATCGTATTAATAGTCACTGATAGTTGTGGAAAGCGGAACTGGGGTGGAGAGCAGTTCGAATCCTTTCGTATTGACCAAAACTTTAATGCCCATGTGGATTTTATTACAGTGTTGGCCTGTTTGTTTTCTCAAAGCTTACTGCATTTGTATTCTAGTTAGATTTTTGTAAAGGGGAGGGGGGGGAAGTAGAGCGAATCTAGAAGAAGTGGGATTTGATTCGAAGAACAAAATATATTGGAGAGATGAATGCTAATTTTGAGTGTGTATATTTTTGTCTTTGTAGCCTAAGGCTAAGGGAACTAAATCTAAGGTAGCGCCTGCTCCATATGGAGTTGCAAAGAAGGCTGATAAGAAGCCTGCAACCAACACGATCTTTGAAAAGAACGCCAGAAACTTCGGTATTGGTGGAGATGTTCAGCCCAAGCGTGATCTTACCCGCTTTGTCAAGTGGCCTAAGTATGTCCGTCTGCAAAGACAGAAGGCAATTTTGCTCAAGCGTCTGAAGGTTCCTCCTAGTTTGAACCAGTTCACCAAGACTTTGGACAAGAACACTGCCACCAGTTTGTTCAAGCTTTTCAACAAGTACAGACCCGAAACTGCTGCCGAAAAGAAAGAACGTCTTACCAACGAGGCTCAGGCTAAGGCCAGCGGCAAGAACACTGCTGCCACCAAGCCCTGCAACGTTAAGATGGGAATCAACCACATTACTGCCCTTGTTGAATCCAAGAAGGCCAAGTTGGTTGTCATTGCCCATGACGTCGACCCCATTGAAATTGTTGTATGGCTTCCCGCCCTCTGCCGCAAGATGGGAGTCCCTTACTGCATTGTTAAGGGTAAGGCCAGACTTGGTGCCGTTGTTCACAAGAAGACTGCCACTGCTCTTGCTTTCACAGATGTGCGCGCTGAAGATAAGGCTGCTCTCGCCAAGATCACTGAATCCGTCACTGCCAACTTCAACGATAAATTCGATGAAGCCCGCAGAACCTGGGGTGGTGGAATCATGGGCGGCAAGTCTGTCGCCAAAGTCGAAAAGCTCGAAAAGGCCAAGATGAAGGAAGCTGCCCAGAGAATGTAAATTTTTAAAGGCTTATTGATATGAACCTTTTTTCTTTAATCAGCTTTCAGATTTTTATTAAATAAATAACCTTGACAATACAAAAAAAAGGCGTATTAATGGTGTTGTGATTTATGTTCACTTGTTTAAGAAGGTCGACTCCTAAAGCCGAAAATACCCCCCTTTGTTGAATAGTGAATATCTTGAGAACTATGTAGTGTCTTACTACGTCTTCGAGAGTAGTTCGCAACTTTGAGCTTTGTCCTTGTCATACAACTCTCCGTCTTTTGCCATTTTTTCTTCAATGTCATCAGCAAACGCCAAAAAACCTCCTTTGCTTTGGCCAATGTCTGGAGATTTCATTTGCTTTTCTTCCTTATCGCATTCTCCCTGTTCCATTTTCAATAACTGAATGCTCGATATTCTATTTGAATCTGTGAGCACAGATTTAGGATCATCTACGATATCCAGCTGTTTTTTCATTAGAACGGCAGGGAGAGACAGTTCTTGACCAGCTGGACCCATGTAAGTTTCAATACCTTGAGATAACGTTCTTTTAAAAGCTCGCACAACACTTTCCCCTTCCGCTTTTTGCTCTACATTATCATCACTCCCGGGGGCGTCTATCAACGCCTTCTCTAAAATCTTTATCATAACAGGCGCCAGCTCCTTTTCATTCTCACAATCTTTTGTTCTCCGAGCGTACTCTTTCATTGCCACACTTAGCATCTTGCAAGGAAGTCTGTATGCCTTTTCACTAAGAGCAGATCGTTCTCCAGGAGGAATGGAGTACATTGGTGGAATGGAGCTGTTTGACACAAGCCATGAATAGTCACACGAGTTTCGTTTTTTGACCCTTTCTTCTTTTTCTTTTCTTCTACTTTCCTCCCAAAATGCGCGAATGTCAGATTCAACTTGATTCATAATTATATCATGACTATCAGTTCGATCCCATCTTCTGTTATCATTTTCATAAAAAGAAGGGTCCAGTGCCGACTTGACAAGCCCTGTAAGTTCACTAATAATCCCACCTTCCTCCTTCATGGTTTTACGTCCTATCTAATACTCCCAAGCAAATTTAAGATTTGTGTTCAGTCTGAACTTTTATCATAAGTTAACATAATCCCTTTGTGGCTAGTGTATACAACACTTCCTAAGAATAAGCTGTCTTAGAAGGGTAAATATATGTTAGTTATGTACTGCAATATAATGACTCGCTGGTTAATATAATATCACCTTCCTAAAGCGGTCACATCAAGAATAAATTTAGGACAATAACCTTCGCTCGGTACCTTAGTGCGGCCGATAATTCCTATTCCCTATTCCCCCTCCCCTAGCCCCTCCATTGCCACGCAGGCGGGCCGGCGGCCGCCTATAATAAATTATCCATGATCTAGAGTACTGCAGCAGTCGTCCCCCAGCTGATAATTCTTCTATAAAGTGCCTCCCTGCCCCAGCATCAATGATAACGTCTCTTCCTCTTTTGAACTGTAAATCTATTTAAATCGGATTTTTGGTAGGTTTTTGGATTGTGCCTTTTGTTGCTATAGTTGTTATTTGTTGTTGTTCGTGATGGGATTCAAGAGATAAGGGGCTTGGTGGGTTAAAGATGGATTAGTGGATGAAGTTGATGCATAATGAATACTCGCCTGCGTACTTGAAATATAATTTTCGATAACTCAAAAGTGAATTTATAATTGAATTTAATTATTGAATTTAATTTTGTGGTGTTGGAGTATAAGTCAGAGAAATAAGTTAGTATTATGCCATCGATCGGAGGCTCCACGTAGCAGGATTTCGCGGCACTCGATGGATGATATGTAGTTGATTTGGGGATGGTTGAACTGGAGAAAAGGAAAGTGAAGGGGGAGGACAATTGCAAGGGGTAGAGTTGCAAGAAAACTGGGAATTATTAATTTCTGTCTGTCAGTGAAGAAGCTTTTTTTTACTTAAAAAGCATATGCGAACGTGGGTGTAAGCAAATGTGATTGCCGACGACTTGGTGAAGTAAATTTAAGAGGGAAACTTGATGCGGTATTGGATGAGAAGTGAAGCTTTTTTGGCAATCGATAAATTGTATTCAAGATATACTGTGGAAACTATTTAGCCGAGGGACAATGGAGAGTGCAAGTCATTGTATGTGGAATGAAAGAGCTTTGCTAGTGTTGAGGAACTAGTTTGTAATATGTGGAAGGGAAAGGGATAGCAAAGTTTTTTTTTGTTTGTGTAATTCGGAAGAAATTTTAGACTTCAAGAGAGCTAACAGTTGTGCTTCTTAATGCAATCTAGGTTTTCATTCAAAATGGTCACAGCAAGCCGTAAGATCGTAAAGCCCGCTGGCCAGAAGCCTGATGAGTTTGAGGGTTTGATTGCCCAGGCCCTTATGGACTTGGAGACTAGCTCCAACGAATTGAAGGCCGACCTTCGTGAATTGTACATTACTTCTGCTAAGGAAGTTGATATTGGTGACGGAAAGAGAGCCATTGTTATCTTTGTACCCGTCCCTCTTTTGAAACAATTCCACAAGATTCAGGTTCGTCTTGTTCTTGAAATGGAAAAGAAATTCAGTGGTAAGCACGTTATCTTTGTTGCTCAGCGCCGTATCCTGAAGAAGGAGAGCAGAAAGACCCGTGTTAAGCAGCCTAATCCCAGAAGCCGCACCCTTACCGCTGTTCACGAGTCTATCTTGGAAGATTTGGTTTACCCCACCGAAATCGTTGGCAAGCGCACTCGCGTCAAGACCGACGGCTCTAAACTTATCAAGGTCCACCTCGATAAGAAAGACCAAAACAACTTGGAATATAAATTGGATACCTTCAGCGCCATCTACAAGAAATTGACTGGTAAGGATGTTGCTTTCGAATTCCCTTCTAACGAATAAGCATGTGTTATACAGCAGAGGGTTTGTGCTGTACGCGCCGTGAAAGGAGCGTGTGGTTGTAACTATGACGTCGTCACCAATAAATTTATTTAGATACAATTAACAAAGAAAGTAGTAATGCTTATTTTACTTTGTCCTGCGCGCAATTTTGAAGGACGACAATGTTACCACCATAGTCTGCAGATATCACTACTTCACCCTCGGCATTTTCGCAGTCTGTTTTCAAGCCTAGGTGAGTGGAATATGGGGCAAATATTGCGGCAGTCACAGAAGTGCTGTGGACTGTTACGCGCAACCAAGAAAGAAAAAAGGTTAGGGAGGTGTAGGCAAAGTGGAACAAACAAGTAAACGATCGTAAAGGAGAAAATGCTTACCATTGTAGTATTCTACGCTCGAGTTTCTATCGTTGCGAAACCTCCTGGACTTGCTAATAGTTTCGTCATATGCACTATTCCATATAACAACTGAGCTGTCTTCACTCCCACAAATAATATAGCGTCCATCAGCACTAAAGCTTGCACTTATTTGGCTTCCGGAATTTGAGAACCCTTTATATTTACATAGAAGAGAATGTTCTTTCAAATCGTATAGTCGAATTCTTGAATCGTTTGCTGTGACCAAAATCTAGAATGAAAATAGGTGGCGCAATAGGGCAACGAATTAATACCAAAATTCGAAAGTACGCACAAGCAAAACGGAAACTTACCCGGTCTTCTCCAGGCATCGGGATGATTCCACTAATTTTCTTTGCCTTTCGCCTTTTTCCTTTCACCTGAATTTGAGTATGGTATTTGAGCTTCTCGCTATCATAAAAAAGGCATCTGCCATCATACGTTCCCGCAACACACAGTTTGCCATTTAGACAAAAAGATGCAGCAGTTATGAGGTTGAACTCTGCACCCCCCACAGCATTCCACAGTGAAACCTTTTTTTCAGGAATGCTCCACAAACGTAGTTTCGAGTCTAATGACCCACTCAAAAAGTAGCGATCATCCTGAGGATGAAAAGAAATGGCAGTGACAAAATCGCTGTGCTGAAAGCTCCCCAGGCATTCTTCTCTGGCAATATGCCACAGGCGTACACTTTTATCCATTGAAGAAGAAAGTAAAAAGTGGTTTTTCGACCACGTCAAGTCGAGTATGTCAGCAGTGTGCCCTACAAACGTACAAAAAGGAACTTTTTTGAACAACAGTTCTTTTTCACCATCTTCCGTCTTAGGGCTTGGTTCATGCTGGTTGATTGTTTCGTTGTTGTATTTAGCTCTCATGTACAAAAAGTACTCTTCTCTATCTTTAACTATCCACACTCGGATCACTGTATCACTGCCTGCTGTCGCTAGTAAATTACCACAACAAGAAAATCGTAAACACCATATAGCCCCCGAATGGACATTAAGATCTTGAACAAAGCGTAAATTGCAAAATTCACCATGCTTCTTATTGCTTGTTTTCACTTTGATTAGGTCTTTTTCTTGAAAGCGATCCGAGCTAATGCCCGCAGGCTGACCTTTTCCTTTTGAGTCTTTGTCGTGCCCTCCGTTTCCGGTAAATGAAATATGACTCAACTTCCCAAACAACATTTTAACTTTTTTGCTGAAAGTGGGATTGAGAAGAAAAAAGGATGAGTTTCCAAAGCCCATTTATGACAATTGCGAAAACATGTGCACATCCTGCTTACCCTGATTGTTTTAGAAGACTTGACCTTCTTCTGGGAGCACTTTGTTCTAGGGTACTTTTTTCGGGGGTTGATACGCCCACATGCTGTTTTTTGCCGGACATTGGAGAGCCTGATGGACTGAAAGTGTTTTGCTTTTTCAATAGTTTTTCCTTACTTCGTGCCAACTTTCCCAATGAAAGCTCGGATGTTCTTCTAATAAGTTCTTTGTCAAGTGGCGAAGTGCTCCGAGGGAGGATTTTATCAACTTCAGCTAATGAAACGCTATCCCCGGTATCAAGGTTCTTGACTGTTATTGCTTTTAAAATTTCGTTGTCGGACAAAACCGACCGTAAGGGATAGTTTCTACCTTGTGGTGGTGTTCCTTTGGCCTTGTTCAAAAGTTTGTTTTCAATACGAACGGCTTCCTGAGATGACGCAATTAGCAATTAATGCTTCAGGTAACAGTTGGCGAAAATCAAAATATATCCTTACCGTTCTATCCCCTGAATTCTTGTTTGATAATGATGGACGCTCTATGATGCTGGTAGGCAAAGATGCCTTTCTTCCCAGTAAAGTTCTTGGCTCTTTGGCAGGCTCAACTCCTAACACAAAAGAATGTAGTAGAGATATGATGAATATTAAGATATTTGCGAATGCAACAGCCAACTGACTTAGCAGAAGCACATACTTAGACTGTCTTTTCCCTCTGATGCACTTTTTCTATGGGGCTGTAGAAACCGGTGATCTATTGGCACTTTTTCTTCAACGGGAGGGTCGTGCGATTGATTTTCAGTTTCTGTCGTTGCGATAGCTTCAGAGGAGCTAATTACTTTGTGGAGATCTAAATCCCCTTTCAAATTATCAATATTATTGCTCCTGCATAAAATTAAGGAAACACTATTGATATTAGTAATTTACCGGATATTCACAAGCCAAGAGTCACAGGCAACTTACACATCTTCAAGAGAAACGAAATTTTCAGGAGCTTCAAACCATTGCTCATCCTCGTCAGATTCATTATCTGACTCGCTAGAGGAAATATGAGACTCGGGGTGATCAAAGTTTTCTATTTCCTGCTGCTGTGCTTCTTCAGTCATGTTGGTGACTAGACTACCGTAACTGAGAACTCAAGTCTAATGGGATTTGTAGTAAAGTCGTGAATGGTACTGTAGGAGGCATTGCAGGCAGCAGGACGAGCAGGGGCTGGTTATCCAAAAGGATAGTAATGGTGGAACTCGGCACTGGCCTACTTGTTTACTCTATAAAGATCTACACCAATGGTAAGTGATCGACTATTGACGGTTGGTTGTGAAAGATGCAATAAACTGACACAGTTGGAAAATGGAGAGTACCCTCGTCCTCCTGAAAATACCAAAACAAGAAAGGCAAAAGTCAAGTCAAAAGCCAAAAGCCCAAAAACTTGCTTGAAAAAAATTCCTTGTGGGCTGTGAGTTGTGACTGTCACTTGTCAGGGAGCGGCTCCCTGGACCCTGGGGCCTGTGGCTGTGGGCTGTGACTCTCCACGATGATCATGATCCAGGCTCCCGGGGGGGGGGGGGGGATTTTGGCGGGAAGTATGCGGATTGGTGGGGCCAGCAGTCCTATGGTTATGGCAGAGACTAATAGTTTTGGTACAGCTGGAGGGGGGAGAAGTAGAGGGAGAGGAAGGGGGTGGTGTGGTATTAAAGTGCTATCCTGTGGGAAGGAAGGGGTGACCCTGGACTAGTCATGACTCTGTGGTGTATGACTGGATTTGAATCCTGTACCCTGTACATCATTATCTTAGCTGAAGCCATTGTTTTTGTTAGTGGAGGAAGGGTCTCCTTTTTGAATCCAATTAACTTACCTTGTATTTGGGGGTGAGAAAGTATCATCAAGCTACCTTTCTGGGAACTGTCAAGAAAATGACTGTTGTCGCAGCTTCTTCTGGGTGCTCTAATCAGAGGGGATGGAAAGAGGTAACTTTATCTTGTAATGCAGAAGAGACTACCGCTCAGGTTGATACCCGCTGTGAAGAAGGTTTCTCGGTATACCAGATTGACACCCTTGCTTATGTCTCGGGCCCTGTCGAAGAGGTAAGCGTATCGTTTGTATGCATCCAGCTTCTTCCTTATTTGGTGAACTTAAATACTAAAACAATTCTTTTTTGTTTGTTTTGCTTATCAGGATTCGAGCACCGCGTGGCCTTTTTTTTCGGGAAATGTAGCTGCTAATGGAATAATATGCTGCGTTGTAAATAAGCAGATTCATATTTTCGAAGAAGAATGCAACGAATTGAGTGCTACTATTAACCTGGGTACGTTCACATAGATGGCGAAGGCATTTTTAAAATTAAACTTATCGTTTAAACGTAACGAAGCTAACCCTTTATTCTTACTATTGATTCTTGTCTTCGCAAAACGTAGAATCAGAAGTTGAGCATACCGCATGGAGTGACGACTCTGGGTTTTTGGTGGCCTGCGATTGCAGTGGACAGATTCATTTTATTGATGTTGTCGGCAAAAATGTTTTGTTTTCCCAAACCCTGTTTTCGTCTTCGGAAACACAATCTTGCAACTTTGCAAGGATATCATTTAAAAAGACGGGAAAATATCACACCCTGTGCGTCCTCTCGTTAAAAGGAATCGTTTTTCGATTTGCAAATGTTGATTTAGATTCGCTTCGTTCCGCTATCGATCGTAAAGATCTTGGTATGGCAACAAAGATAAAAGATGGAATTACAATTGAAAAAGTTGAAGCTTTTCAAGTACATGAAAGTAAAGTTTGTGATGCATGTATTGGCTTGCTTACGTGCTCTACCTGGAAAGAAACTCCAATGCTAGTTGTTTCTGGTAAAGGTCAGGTAGGCATCAGTGTATGGGATATTAGTGAAGGCCAATCCCTCCTCAAGGATACCATTGAAGACATTGATGGAAAGTGTGGATTTTTGAAAACTAGACTTTCCGCTGACAAAAAATTTCTGTTTTGTCTAAGCGGAGATGAAACATTGTCTGTTTGGGATCAGCAGCTGATGTTTAAGCTGTTTGAACTTGACCGAACAGTTGTTGATTTTGTATTATTGGACAAGTCAATGAAAAGGGAAGAAAGCAGCCAGCAGCTATTGTTTGGGGAAACTGCAAAGCTAGTTGTTTTATGCCGGAAACATATTGCGGGTAGCAAGGCTGAGCTATCTGGTACAAAAATGATGTTGGAAATATTTTCAGTTCCGGAAATGAATTTCTTGTACTCTACAGAAGTTTCATTTCTGAGCAAGTTGTATGAATGTAACAACAGTCTTACTGATATTTACTTAATGGAAGGCCATTTTGTGACAAATTCTGAAGGCAAAAAAGAACAGCGACTTAGTGTTCGCACCGTTTCTGAAAAGCTCCCCATGGAGCGATTTTATCATCTTCTTCACCAGAAGCAGTTTTCCGATGCTTTAAAATTTTCAGCGCAATTTAAACTCGATTCCGAATTTGTGTATGTAATTAAAGTCGGATATTTGCTGGAGGCTTACTTGAGCAGTGCTTCTGCTTCTATCGAGCCTATTGTTGAGTGCTTAGATTGCATACGTGATTGCGACTGGGTTGTCAATTTTTGCTTGGAGGCAAAGTTAAAAACTTACGACGACACTCTTCGGCTTTTATTAGTAGCAAAAAGAGTTGTTGCTGTAGAGGAAACTGAGTTTGCGGAAGATGGAGCTAAAATAGACCAGCTGTGTGATGTTGCACGAGCCATTAACAGGTTAGGAACTTTTAAAATGGCGTTTCCGGGAGACTTTGATGGGGAATCTTGGCAGCTCTTTCGCGGAGGAGAAATTTCAAGGTCTATGTGTGTGTGCCTGTCGGAAGGAAACATTCGCTCAGCATTGATTTTGTGGAAACGCCATCATATCGAAGATTCTTTAAGTAATGAAATCAAAAACATTGTTTCTGCCATACCAGAGAATTTAGATTCAAAGTTTTATTTAGAGTGGATAACAAATGAAGTTGTGCCTTCGATTCACTGCCCAGAAGATCGCTTGTTTATGACTCTGTGGTCGGAAGAGCGCGCTAAGCTAATGGAAATCACAGAAAGTAGTGACTGGCCTAGAAATTCTTTATCTCTCCTGAATGCTACGGGGCTATCCGGAAATTCAGCCTTGAAACTAAGGGCTTCTTTGACGCCCAGAGAAGCAAGAACTTATATAGTCGATAGTTTTGATGCTGTAGATTGCACTAGAGATTCATCATTTGACAATGAAGTTCCTTTATCAAAACTACGTTTAAATTTGGAAGATCTCTGCTTCTTACACGAAGAATTGGATTTCAAAATTGGTTCTGCAGAATACATTTTAGAGAATCCGACAACAATTGCCTTCCAATTGCTGGACAGAGTGAATGCCACAGAGCTTTTGGAAGATTGTATTCAAAACCAAGTAGTCCCTTACTTAAAAAGACACTCTACGGATAAAGATGCTGTGCTTTTTGAATATATTGTTGAACTAATGGATTCAATTGTTGGTTTGTCAACTGCAATGTCAGGAGCTGCCTGGGAGACCAGAGTTGTTCATTTGATTGGGTTTATCGAAAACCTTGAGCACAAAATAGATGCTGTCTTAGAAGTGTGTAAACGTGTGAATATTCCTTGGAGCAACGAAGTTGAAACGCTAATGGGTGATTCGATGGAATGGAAACACCCACGAATATCGGAACTTGCTGCTCAGTTAAAACTATTGAAAGTTAGGAAACTCTTGCTATCATACGGCTTGAGGGAATGCAATGTGTCAGACAAGGTAAATGTTCTTAAAGCTGTGAGGCGAGTAATCTCGTCCGTTGATAAACCAGAAGCTTTACGAGACGCTCTTTTTGTCTGTTCTACTCATGTTAGCATAGACATTCGAAATTGCTACATCATGCGCTTGCAATTTTTGACCCTCGCAGGTAAAAGTGAAGAAGCGATAAAGTTGCTGTCTGACCTTTCTGCCAGCGATGTCGCATTTATTGGACAGCAACTCGTAATGTGGTTCTGTGAGTTTTGCTCCGAACTTCCATTTGATGAGGATGATTGGCAAGATAAAATTGAGATGTCTCATTCTGCCTTACGTATCTGCACTGCCCTTAAGCCTATGTTTGTGTCCAAGTGTAACCGAAAGTCTTTATTTATCGATATTGACGATATTGTCCAGAAACTTCATATCTTCCGCGCACTTACTACTGAATACGAAGAAAGGGTGACATTTGATATATGTTGTAGTCCTTGCGAATTAATTAAGATTCTTCACAGGCATGTCTTTTATTTTATTAAGGAAAACACGAATCACAGTGGTGAATCAACCGTGAATATCAAAAAGGCTAAAGGCAAGGGAAAAGCAAGTGCCTTGCTTTTGTCCGGTCCTTCTGATACGAGCCCAAAAAAGTGTAAACAAAAGGCAGGTGGTTCTAGTTACGCAAAAGTATTGCGCTTGGCGGAATTAATTAATTACCCAAGAGATGTTCTAAAGGGCTTTCTGGCAATCGAATCTGCGAAAGTGGGGGATTTTTATCGATCATTTAGTATATGCAAGGAACTCTTTCAAAAGGTTCCCGATCCCAGTACAGCCGTTGTTCTCAGTTCTGTAATATTGGCTACTGCAAGATACTTGTGTTCCGATGATGTTATTATCACTTCAAACCTCAAGATGCACGCAATGCTTCCATGTGTAATGAAAGAGCTTGCCATGCAGTGTACTACGTTGTGTAACGAGAGCGCTATTTTTGATATGGTGAATTTATTTCGTTCTACCGAAATAATGGCAGATATCCTTGAAGATAGTGATTTAGGAGAGTATCGAGACTCGGTGAAAGATATTAAACAGAAACATTCGTATAAGGAAACAGATTCGACAAATATGTACAGACCAAAGTCTTTTACTCAAAGCGAAACCACGAAAGTTCATTTTGGATTTCTTTTTGAAAGCAAATTCAAAGAAGATTCATTGGTATTGTCTTCTTCGCAAGTCCTCCCCTTAATTGCATCTGCAAGTGTTCAAATTTTTGACGCAAGTGTGTGTGAACAACTTGACCCCACCTCATCGTCTTTCATTTCGGAATCAAAATTTTCTGGAGAAAATGACTTACCACGTCTCATGATTCAACGTCAAGCAGGGTCCTCTTTAGAATCCCTTGCTGATACGCTGTTGTCCAATGGATCTCTAGGACTTGCCTATCAGGTAATTTTATGGACCGGCCTGCTGAATGACATGTGTATGCGCTTTTTTAATTGCAAGTCTATAATCGAAGAAGGCTTTTGCTCAGGGAGACTTAACTCAACCTGCAACTCTTTTTTGCATAAAGTGCTCAATTCCAATTGTCTTGACTCAGAATTGGGAGTTGGTGTAATGCTTAGTTTATGCATTGAAAAGGCATTTCAGGCGTATAGGAGTAGTTTGGCACATATTGGACATGACTATAAAAGACTTCGCCACCTCTCCGCTATTGGGTCAGTATGTGGGCGCTTTTGGCAGCAAAGATCCTTTGCCATTGATTGCCAGCAATTAGGATCAAATGCCAGATGGTGGGAAGAGCTGAAGTTGCTCAATATAAACTTCGACGAAAAGTTGTTTCGACAATCCAAAGATGGTGTTTATCAAAGAAAATTGTTACCAAAACTTTTGAGAAAAACTGCGCTCGATCTTACGACCTGTTTAACTTTTTGTGATACTTATAATATTGACCGCAACGAAGCTCTTTTGGATTACATAGAGATTATTTATGAACAGAGAGGGTCCAATTGTGATACGCGTGATCAGTCGTATAAAGACTTGATAATGACTGCCATTTGTGACATTCGAGGACCGAGTGCAATGAAATTACTTTTTGAAAAAGCTATCTTCAAAATTAGTCCGTTCGACTTTGATTGTTTAAAATTTACATTCGAACTATTGGCTGACTTTAGTGAAAGAGAAGATTGCGCTGCACTTAATAACCCACTCTATGAAAGAGGGATATTATTGCTTGATGTCCTTCGACGATTTGACAGAGTGTCGGAGGTGCACGAATTCCAGAACAATTGGTTGTCAATGCATCGAATGCGGTGCATTGAAGATGCTTCTTCTTGCACTGCTAATCTTATTGCAGAACGCTTATCATTTGACAACGAGCTAAAAGTGAAACGGCTGCCGTTTCATCCGATTCTGTTCGAAGACTCTTGGAAGTGGGTCGCTCCTGAGATAAATAACGTCACAGTATCCAAGCTCCTGCCCCTTTCCAGAATTTTAAAGTTGCAACAGGACCAATTTTATGTGAATGCGATTCAGAATATGATGAAAGAATCCCAAGTATCATTTCATGACCTCAAAAGCCTCTTCTCACAGATCAAGGACTTTGAACTTTGTGTTGTTACACTGAAATGGGCTGCTGACAGTCTACCTTTAGGTCATGATAAGGTTTCCATTTTGCAGTATGCAGCCCAGCTTGCGAGCAAGTGGAAAACCCAGTCAAAGGACGAAGATGCTGTTAAAGCGTTTGAGAGACTAAGCAAACTTCATTGCCAACTTTGCGCGGAACACCTATTGAAACAGCACGATCTGAGCGATAAGATTTTTATTGATTTAATTTCTCAGCCTGCTGAACTCATTTGTCAACTATACTATTTGAAAGGCCGTGAATACCTGGAGAAAAAAGATGATCGCTTGCATGATTTAGTAGAAGAGATCTCCTCTAGATCGAAGCTAAATCCAGATAAAATTAGAGCTTATTTGTTGCAAAAATGGTTAGCTGACCCTGCAGACAAATTTTGCTTGTCTGGTGATGCCAAAGGGTCTACTGAAGGGTTGTTAAACCAAAGTCGTATTCTTTATCTGCTTCGAAAGGGGGACACAGAAAAAAACATCTCGTTTTTGCTCCATTTTTCACATCAAAATACTCCAAAAGTAACGTATCTAGCAAGATTCCGAGCCATTCAAGCTGTTTTTTCTTTCGCTTCAAGGCAAAATATTTTGAAGGTGTATGGAAAGAGCATTGGTGAATTAGGTGACTATATGCAAACCCTTCTATTTTTGGCAAGGCTAGATGAATTAAACATCAAACAAAGTTTGAGCGAGTTTCTTGACGCAGATAAAACAGGGTTAGCCAAAGGTCTCTGGCGAAATCACAACGGGAATCCAACAGCTGTGCGACTGATAGCTGACTTATGTCTTGATTACAACGTGTATGATGTGATTTTGTGGAACAGTGTGCTCTCACAGTTGCTACAAAACCCACGCTTAGATTATTTAATGCGGATATTGCCAAGAATATCCGCTGTTCCATCGCTCTCTTACCTTGAATCTGTCACATGTGCTTGGGAACAAGTTTTGCATGCTGCACTCGCTTTTGTGAATCACAATGGCAATACAAGAACAATAGGTGATATTGGTACTGTTGTCGATCTGCTTGAAAGCTGCCCTTTGCTGCATGAAATTGATATCCCATCTTTTGCTGATTCTCTTCTTAATAGGAATGAAGTTGAGCAAGCATTTAGAGTCTTGCTTCTGGGGTCCTCGCCATCTGAATGCAAGGCGTTTGTGAAGAGAGTATTGCCTTCTGGACACTATGTGCAAATGTTAAATCAGCTTCAACCCACAACGTCGGAGCTCTGTCCCACATTCTTGAGCATTAGAGACGATATTTTTCAATACATAAACGAAAAGAAAGACTTCGGGAAGGTTGTTGGAACCTGTCACTTTAAACAATTTGTGAAATACCTTATAAACGTTGATGACATTGATAATTTGGTAACGGCATCCCTGGCGCTGAAACGAAACAATGATGCTGAAAAACTAGTTTTTGCATACAAAATGGCTTACCCATCTTCACCTTTGGGGGTGTATTGCGCAGAAAAGAATTTGACTAGAAAGGATAAAATCTTGCAGGCGTACTTGGAAACGCGCACAATACCCCACTGATGAAAACAAAGGTCGAGCTATTTATTAAAGGCTTTGTTGTTAAAAAGCACCAAAGAGTAGTACCGTCCATCGGGGTTTTGCTTGTATTAACTAGATGAATAGTTTGGATTGCTGAGAATAATAAATAAAGTTGCTTTACTCCTTCTCTCTACCTATACTATTATATAGAATGGATACTGGAAAGTGACAGCAAACACAAAGCTAGGAGCTAAATGTACGCACAACCTTACGTACAAACCCGAAAGGATCTAATTCTGGGGCTTCAAAAATGAGAGATGTAGTGTGATTCTTAATTTCTTCCATATGGATAGCACTAGCTCGTTCAAAGTGACAATAATCTAAACAACCAATGCCGTAATGTTTCAGGGCATTTCTTAGAACCTCATTGTGCCCAATGATAATTCCAACATCAGCCTCTTGCAGGGCAAGAGCATCCGTGATGCTATCGCCAACAAAAATCGTCACAGGATATTGCCATGATGCTCGCTCGCCTGAGCCAACATTGAGTTTAAAGCTATCTACAATCGCTCGGAATACTTGCAGCTTACCCGAAGCTCCACTAACGTGCTGGCATATTTGGCCAGTCGAAATCTCCTTTGTGCACCCACTGCCTTCATTTTCAATTCTATACTCTAAATCATTGGACCTAATCCTATCAAATGATACACAGCCTTGAAGCACAGCAGCAGACATGTTAAAAAACACATTCAAAACTTCCATACATCACCACACAAAACTTTAACAAGATGCATACCTTTAAGTCCCCCATATATAAGATCTTTCGACCAATTGATTGACAAAACATGCAAATTTATCTCACTGCACAAGTCTTCCAGAAACTCACTTACTCCCTCCCGCAGTTTTACAAGTGAAGTATCACTAACACATGACTCACGAATTTCCCCTTTTTCTAACCCTTTTAAAATACCTTTTCGGCAAACCCTCTCCACAGATTGATTCTCGATCCTATACGCGTGGTCGAGAAATTCACTCAGAGTCGGCATTTGATGGAAAGAAGAATAATCAACTTGCGAAAGATCAGTTTTATACAGCTCTTCAATCATTTCCCACTGCTGTATGAAATCAGCATGATCTTTATCCAATGTTATTTTCCGAGCAGCTATTTCAACAAGAGAGCGTGTAGTGTCAAATTCGGTTAAAGTAGAATCAAAATCACAAACCGCAAGACATCTGCCCTGAGTGGCCAATGACACAGCTTGTCGTCCAGCGGACATCATTACACAATCGTCTTCGTCCGCCTCGATATCACCATCCCTCCACGTCATCACTCTAGGAAGGAGCAGTGTCTCAAGTTTTTCTATAAATCTATACCTTACTGCGAAGACTCCTGCAGAGACGCATATCATACAGGCTACGAAGTTATATGCAGGTGTTTTCGCAACACAAGGTGGAAATGATTTTCCGAACAGAGCAGTGATCACACCACACAGAGGAAATTAATAATACACACAGAACCCGAGGACTTTTTCCAGTCAACTTTTGGTCGCTCGCTAAAACGCAGATCCCAAACAAAAGGAAGACAGAAAAAGGAAATGGGTTAAAATTCTCAACAACAGTGGCAGTACTAGGGAGGGAGGAGTAGCAGAGAGTGATCAAGGGACAAGGGGCCGGACACTGTGCCGGACTATGGGGGGGGGCTTTTTAGGTGGCTGTGCGACGTTTTTGGGGAATGGGGTGGCTCACGGGCTATGTAGATTGTAGCTAAATAACGATAGGTCCGGGGGTGCTTTTGAGTCTTCACAGGTTACCGGCTTGCAAATCCTCCTTACCAGTCGACGTTGTCCTTGGATTCGGGAGCTAGCGAAATTTGAGCTGAAACTTGAGACTTGAGACTCACATGGACCATTATTGCAAGCAGCACAAGGGACACTAGAACTATAAAGAGGGTTAAAGCAGCAGAATAACCGTGTGAAGCTTGAACCTGTACCAGCCTGTAGACTTTATGTAAATGGGAAATTGAATATTCCAATACCCAGAGGCCAGAGTCCTCTACTCACTTAAGGCATTGTATTGTAAGTTGTAGCTTGGGCTACTGCAGAACGTGCCACAAATAGAGCTCTTGTAGCTAGAACGGATCAACAGACCAATGTTGTATGCATATTCGGGCACACATGAATGAGCCACTTGCTGTACACAAACAGAACACCACCAATGAAGTCTAAATTAAATTAGTGATGAATATGTAAAACTCCAAAGCTCGGTGATTGCTAGTAAGCCGTGAAGTGCATGAGCTACTGTTCAAGAAGAGGTTGTTTTTGACCGGGAAAAATATCTCAAAATGATGAAACGCAAATGAAATTGTTCGCTATCCCCAACCCACATTGTACAACTGAATTTGAAGAATGTTACAGCCATAATTGAGGCCACTTTCATTCCACTTTTATGACACATATAATGAGAAAGCGCGCCTTTGCGTAAGCTGCTCATTGACGTGGGGAAAACCGATGGCAGTTTGGGCACTATATAAAGGAGTTCACTGGTGTTCAACTCTCATGAGTCAATCTGCTTTTACTGGAACAACAGAACCATTCAAATACTTGTGCCTGAAGGCTGAATGTTGACACTACTGTGTAAATATAGCTGTGGCCTGTGCCAGAAATATCTGCGCAATGGGCGCGCAGTACTGTAAACAGTATAAGTGATTTTTCGGCTCTCTAATTTTCACACTTGCTGTACAGATTATTTACTAGTGTCATAAAGTACACAAAGTTTTAAGTGTTTATCCAATCAGAAGGTTTCATTTTTTCTCTCGCGCTGCAGGCCTGTGACTCGCTCAATTATACCAATTGTAGACTATTGTAGTACAACAATTGCAATTTGCAACCCTTCCGTTTTCGACACCGATTTATAATGGCTCGATCCGTCAGACCTGGGGTTTTGCACGTTTAGGAACGTGATCGTCAGGACTCAGGCCAAATTCTAGAAAGATTTTGCATGCTTGTACAGCTACATGCATAGTACTCGAGTCTCGAGATAGTACTACTTCTGGAATGAGGAATTATAATGGCCCGGGGCCGGGGGCCCGAACCATTGCAGTCAAGAGTCATGGAGTGGAGCAGGGGATCACATTATAATTTGTATGGATCACGATGTTTGCGGGTTATCCGTAGCGGCGCCAGCGGGCCATAAATAGGGAAAAAGTGAAGAAGCTGCTGGGCTTTATTATTTCTCACTTCTCACTCCCTTACTTTGGCACTTGAGAATAGCAGTGTGATTTGTGTGTTGTTTGTTAGCGTTAGTGTCCAATCTACCTAGTAGAAGGAATATCGTATTGGTTATAATTATTGAAAGGTACACACAAAAGAGAGATTCACTTTTGACATTGAGGGCTAAGAGCTTGGTAGTTTATTTTATTTGCGTAAAGCACTTTGTATATATTATTGAATAACGATGGAAATTGAAGCCTGGCCACAGCAACAGAGATCTTTTAGACTCTCCCTTACAGCGGGCGAGAACACGCTGAAAGCTGTTGTATATAGAAAATTGAAAGAAATGGAATTGGATCCCGAAGAAGACCCCATGACTCTGTTTAATACAAATCATCTATACAGGTCATGCTCGGAAGACAATGACACATCTGATGACGAGGCTAGTGCTAGTAGAAAATCTTCGAGCAGTAGTGTCTCGAGCGTCACAAGCGTTGGAATTAAGAAATCTTTGGTGAGGGAATTCGTTGGGCTTATGAATGAATGCACATTTATTGATATATCTGCATATAAGCATATTGGTGAGAAGATGGAAAGAGAACTGCTGAGTGACCCAACGTATGTAGAGAAGAAGAAAAGAATGGAGTTTTTGGCTATGTACTTTTTCTGCTTATACCAATCAAAGGAAGTTATGGGACATAAACTCAGTGAAAACGACTTCCAGCTAAAATCTGCAGTGGACGATGTCCTTTATCGCATGATGGGCTGCTACATGTAACCTGCTTCACTTGCTCTTCTCACTTCCTCTTCACATGTAACCTGCTTCACTTGCTCTTCTCACTTACTCTTCACATCTATTGCATACATACAATCAATTGAAAATAAATTTTATTCTAAGCACTTCACCGAGAGAAAAAAATTGGGTTAGCTCACTTGCAGAGTCGACCGTGCTAGTTTGTGCCAGAGTACACTATTCTTTCGACCTCATCAAAGTCGCTTAGAAGAGCGCCCACCTTTTGTGTATATGAACTAAGACTTGCGGAACTAGCGTCAACACTAACAGAACTTTCTCTGATGGTCTGTTGGTCAAGGGACGTGACTAGTTCTTCATGGTTGGGTGGCGCTTTATCAAGACTATCGTCCGTTTCCCCATTGTAGTCTTCATTGGCAGAGGAGCACTCTGCTTCTTCAAGAGAGTCATTTTCTTCATCGGAGACTATTACTGCCGGCTGGCCTAAGCTATCCTTCTCCCTTGTCTTTTGACTACCATCAAGCATTTCTTGAAAGTTCAAAGTTTCGCTGTTCGAACAAATGGCAGTTTCTCTTTCAAATGCTCCAATCGGAGAACTTCCTTCATGTTGCGTATTTGGCCCATTAGTGAGATGCTTATCTGATGCTTTGACGTAAAACTCTGGGTTTTCCCGAAATCGCTTCAGAAGCAACTTATCTATATACCTCATGCTGGAGCTGAATTTAATCTGAGCTGTAATCACACTGACATTATGTGGTTTGTTAGATGATGTTGCTTCCGTTTGTATTTCAAATGATTTGTTTTTTCCATTACTCTCTTCCTTGTTGCATCCTCTTCGCCATTCTTCAAGCCCCTCAAGAAACCACTTGTGACTTGCATCTTCTTCATACGTACCATCAAAATTGCCTAAAGAATTCTGTGATATCATACTACGATCAACTTCTTGTACATTTCCTGGACCTGTTGTGACTGTAGAAGCAACATATATGGCCTCGCAGTTGTGAAGCTTGAGCGCCCCCTTTTTGTGAAAGGATGCGAAGCATTCATTGCAATATTCCTCACTACATTCTTTACAGAATAGCACGGCCCTGCGATCCTCACACTGTCCACATGAACGATCTTCTCTAGATTGCGTATCTGTTGCCCCATCGCTTCCATTATCCTCTCCCTGGAGAGCAATGGGGATTTTCCACATGGGGGTTTCGTTCATGATTTTTTTTTCTTCTTCATCTAGTTCACCCCCTTGTGCATTCCTACCATTCTCTAGTTCATCCCTCAAGGTCTTTTCAATGAAGCTGCTTTCAAATAAAACTCTTTGTCTTTCCTTTGACAATCCTTTGTTCACATGTTCCGGGGCCTTTTGTTCAGGCCGGCGAAGTACTCTGAATGTCTTCTTATTTAAGAGTTGATCATTTTTGTCTTTCAGCTGCTTCATTACTTTCTTTGTATGGGAGTGAATGGGCCCCTCTTTTCCCCTTTTCCAAAATGTCCCCCCACTCTGTGCCCTCCTTTGCTTATCTTCCTCCAACATTTTCTTGAGCTCTTCAAGCCTTCTTTCCATTTTTTTATTTTCCAGTTGCAATTTGTCTGTTTCAGACAAGACTTTTTCCTTTTTCTTCGGGCGGGCTGTTCGGCCTTCTTCCGCTTTCCAGGAAGTCACCATGGTATTCAGCTTGATTTAACAATGTCCGGAGGTTGCGGAAAGACTCGGGTGCTTATTTGGGAATCAGTGCCAATATGGAGCAGAAAAGCAGGGTTAATCAGAGCGTTAGAGGATGGGCTTGTTACATTCCTGTGTGCACACTGCACAGTGCACACACTCTAAGGTCAAGAGAGAACAGTGCAAGTTGCAACGCCAGCAGCAGCAGTACATGCAGAAGCCATTTTATAATTTATTTCATTTCTTTGCGGGAACGGGGAAATTCCAGAAGGATGATCGATGGTTTATTTCATGCACAGCGATTGTTATGGAAACGTAAGGGGGGGGGGCATGGCAGACTGCAGCCAATGGGAGGGGAGGAGGATGAGAAGGGACCCAATCAGGAGGAGGGAGGGGTGCCATATAAGGAAGGGAGGCAGGCAGAGGAGGGCTTAGGAAAGGTGGGAAAAAAAATATAGTAGCTGTGGTGCAGTGCAATAGGTGGGGTTTTGTAATATCTATTATAATTGTAACCAGAGACCAGAGTCAGCTGACTCCATGCAATTATTTTACAACACCACCAGCTGGAGATTTGCACGCATTAGAAATCCACAGAGTGAAGCTACATCTTATCTGGATAAGCGCTTCATTGGCTTGAACCTATAGAGCACAGTGGAGTGGAAGTAGCTGTGGCGTACAGAATAGAAACCAGTGAAACAAAAGTATTTGTTTGCAAGTATACATATATAGATTATTGCTTGAGGGGCGTTTTGGTGAACCACTAGTCGACCTTTATACCAGGTAGGTCTTTAAAACATGACGAAAAGATTGAAACCTCTCCTTGGGCGCAACGTGTCTTCGTGTGGGGTGCGAAGAAAGGAAAGCAAAGGGAACAATGGTGGTGAAGGGCATGATTCTGTTGAAGTTTTCAGCACAAGATATATATCGCAAATGTTAGTAAGTGACGACATCCCGTTGGATACTCTTTACAAAACGTTGCCTATTGCAGATCGTTGGAAGGGAGAATGGAATGCAGCCATTCAGGTGCCAGCAGAGAGTAGTTTTCTGGAAGCGAGCTTCAGAAAACGCGATTTGGGGGTCAAGAAGGAAGCTAAAGAGCGACAATTTTGCCGGCCTTCTAAGTTAATCAAACACGGAAAAAAGGCTATAGACACTAACTATATACCATCCTATGATGCGGATGAGGAAGACTACAGATTCTTAAAGGAATCGTGGAAAACAAATGGGGGGGATTTTGAAACAGTGATGGACGACTTTGAGTTGGTTATTGGGATTTTTGAAGAGTGTGCATATGATCGGTACCACAACCCATGGAAGCTGGGACTGAATGCTGAACGCTTGTATGATGTGTTAGTAGACCACTCCTCCTCTCTTCTTGAAAAGCCCGGACCTCAAAATGTGAAGGATTTGAAGTCATGTGTGAAATTAGAGGAAATTGCCACTCGTTATAATTTTGGCATGGACTTTCTTAAAGCGTGTCTCAAGCACTGGATTTCAAAGAGATGCGAAATTGATTTAAAACCTCTAATACCAGTTCTTATGCAGCCAACGGTAAAGGAAATTTATGACGCAGCAGCGGAAGATCCTACGAAACAAGAAGAAATTATACGAATGGTGAGGAAAGATCTCGAAAGTATGAGACTTTTGTGTGCATTAATTAAAGAGAGAGAAATACAAAAAAAGAGTTCCGTTACACTAGAAAAAAGGTTATTTGAATACGAGTATAGCAGGGAATTAGAGAAGGAAAGAATATCATCACACAAACGTAAAGCTGAAGGAGCGGAAACTAAGACGGTGAAGAGAGTGAGAAGAGGAAGCGATATGTATTTGTGCATTGACTCTAGTTCAGTAGGCAGAAGTTTTGTGCCTGGACGTATGACAACGAGCAATGGGTTTGCCTTAGGGAATGCTGAAAAGTATAAGTCCACTGTTTCTTCAGGGGCCACAACCCCGAATAATAAGCCCTCCCTGTCCCCTACAGATGGCAGACCATTCAGTCCTTCTCAAACCGCCCATTTTACAAGTGCAGTTTTGCATAATGATGTGCCTTTAGTGTTTTCTTATCTGAACGAAGGGTTAAACCCAAATATGATGGTCGAAGCTGAAGGAGCATCAGTTGCTTATCAGTGGAACTTTCTCCATGCCGCTGCTTACTGGGGATCTCTTGATGTACTGAGGGTACTTATATTTTACGGCGGGGATATAGAGTCAACTGATAGTCTCTTTGGAAGCACACCTTTAGCTTGGGCAGCTTATGCAGAAGAAATTGATATTGCAAAAATGCTTGTTAAAGACTTTGGCGCAAGAACCAAGCACGTGAATAGTGATGGGAAGAAACCAATTGACCTTGTTTCTGAATTGACTGATTCATGGGCGTTTCTTGGCAAAGAAAGAAGAAGCTCACCAAGCAAATTTAACCGTCGCTCGAATAGTCCCAAAATCGAACATCAAGAAAGGAGGAAACTGAGGGCTACAAGTTTGAAATCACCAGCTACAAAGACAAAAACAGCACGGCAATCAATGTGTGTACAGTCATAGCTTATATATCGTTTAATAGTTTATTTATATCCATCAATCAGTCACTGTTAATATATACAACCACCGCACAGCACATAAAGCACCAACTGATAGCAACTTCATGGACATACACCAATAAACAAAAAAAAAAAAGAAAAAGAAAGGTACTACTATGTAGTATTGGTAATCAATTAGAGGCTAACGCCTGCACGAGACAGGTATCCCTGGAGATGGGCTAAGGCTTCAGGTAGCAACGACTTTTGAGCCATCTCCTGCACCTTTCCAGGATGGGCTTGTGCTACATGGGAAACACCTTGTGCTAAATATTTTTTAGAATCGTCCACGCTAGCAAATGGATCTTGCTTTCCGGAATCACCAAAAACAAGCTGACAGTAAGCTCCTTGGTAAGAAGCACTCTCTTCCAGCTTAGCAAGTTTGGCCTCATCAGAATCGTTATCATTCTCTTCAGGAAGCTCGAAAAACATAATAAGTGAGTTCAGTAGAGGCCCCCAAAGTGCTATGTACGGCTCCGCAAGCATCATGTCACACGACAAGATTTTTGTGATTCCCACAGCACATATCTTTTTGTCAAGTGTGTCGGATACCTTTTGAAGCTCTGCTATATACAGAGAATTGATCACCATTGCAAAAAGTTGGGGTTGAATGCTGTCAATTGCGTCTATAGGTACATTCGCCTCGCAAAGTCCTGCCAATAGAGAAATAAAAATTATAAGCCCCTTAACGAATTTCACTGTTTTAGCTCTCTGTAGTCTTTGGAAGCACACAGTAAAAATGTCCTTCAAGTAGGGTCCGTAAGCTGTCAGTGGTAAATGCAACACTATTGCTTTCATAAGGTTAAATCCTTCATGATCATTTACTCTCGAAGCAACCAATTTCTGAAAAATACCTAACAATCCAGTCATACAGTCAAAGTGCTTAACAATTGATTCACCACCCTTTTTCATGTATGTTGAGAGAAGTTTCACAAGGGCAGGGATGTTCCCATTACGCTCCCATAGCATAGGGGTTAACAGCGCTCTAAAAATCTCCATGTAATATCCACCCACTGAGCCCGTGTTGGCATTTAGCATTTGTGCGAGCAGCTGGAATACATATGGCAAAAACTCGGCCACGTCGTTTGCCAAAATTTCCTGGAAAATGGGCAAAAGTGATGACTCAAACGTTGCAATGGCGCCTGCGTTGTCCTGCGAAACAAATCGGATACTGGCACTGATGCACTCAAACAGATAGTGATTAAATTTTGGCTTACTAGGATTTTTACTTACAGCTCTGAGGATATCCGTAAGCTTGGTCAAAACTTGGCTTGCATACGGGGAAACATCTCCCTTACTGGTCATGAGTAACCGCACGACAGCCTTCATTAAGTGGTCGTTTTCAAACGAGCCCGGAAAAGTAAACGCATTAAATATCCCAGTGAGGAGTGGTTCCAAAAACGGTTTAACATCTGCCTGTCCACATCGTGGAATTTTTCCATCTTTTACACACAAGAGCTTTTCAACACTCATTCCCGCATAGCTATGGACAACATAGTTTGGGTTTGACAAGCTATTGATCAGAAGGGGCATGATTTGCACCATATTCTCTTTCGAAAGCTGGTTCCGAAATGTCATTACGTATTTAAGAGCATCCGCTTTCAAAACAATATTGCACTGCGATGAGGGCTGAAGGTCTGGAAGAATATGGCTGCCAAAAAATTCGGCAATGTTAACAAGGTCATTCGTTTTGGTAACACCTTTACCAGCTGTTTTCGTTTTGACTGCCAAGGAAGTAACTAAAAAAATGGCAGAATCTTTCGCCTTCCAATTTGCTCCAGGGTTAGCAGCATATTGCTGAAGCATTGCACCAACATAGGCAGAAAAAATAGACGACACTGGTCCTTCAAACCATACCATTAAGGAACGAACAAAATCACAAGCTGATCTTCTACGAGTCTCGGCATCAGATCCCTCAACATCCCTTCTAATATATTCTTCCGCGTTGTCTTCAAACAGCTCCTCGTCTGCGTCCCTGAAGCTCATATTAGGAATAATTACTTTTTCGCAAATACTTTGCAGCGTTGACTGCTCTTTGAAAATGCCGTTGTGGAGTGGCCTTTCAGCAACAGAACTCAAAAACTGAATGGCATGACTTACCAGGTAGTCATATTTCACCTCACTTCCTGTAGCAACTAGCAAATTCCAAACACTTTCAACAAACTTCGACAGGTATTCCCCAAATTCCTCATCATACTTTTGTCCATAAAGCGCCACATTGTGGCAAATTTGAGACTTCAAATTGTCGAGTACTCCTGGGGTCTCATCGTCATTTGATACAAGATTGGGATTCGTCATATTCAGAAGCTTATGGAAATTAGTCATCCAATCTGCCATATGATCTTCAAAGTATTCCGGAAGATCTTGGTAGTTCAGACTATAAAATATCTTACTCATCAAAACTAAAGAATCACCCAAAACTAAACTTGTAGAAGGATTGCTTGCATGTTGCTCGAGGAGCCCCACCGTTGTCTTGAAGAGTTGGGTAAGGGGGTCAGCAAAAACATCCAGCACATACTTGATTTCACGAAAAAGATCGTCGCTTCTAAATTTGTACCTATACTCTTTGAACATCGAGTGGGCTGTTTTCAAAACTCCATTAATTACCCCAAAGTCACCTGAAGAGAGTTTCTCAACCATCTGGGGAAGCAGGGACTGCCATGCTGCGGGAAAATCAGTCTTCGAAATAATGCTAATGGATTCGCCAAGTTGACTTTGAACATTTTCAGGCATAGTCAACATCAAGTTTAAAAGTTCAGCCTTGATAACATTTCTGTCCTCAACACAGATCTTACTATTGTCCTCATCAACCCCTGGCCAATTGTTTTTAATTAAATTTTTGAAACATACAGACGCTGATACTCTGATATGAGGGAGAATGCCATCCATTTTCATAAAGTGCATTAGCAATACACCAAAGTTCTTATTACTTTCAGATGACTTGAGAAACTCTTCTGCCTGTTTACGAACGTCCATGGAAGGCGAAAGGGTCTTTTCCAGGCAAGAGCCCAAGCCTTGCAGATTTTCCGAGTTGATTTCCATATTAACAGCTACAGGCATATTGTTCTTAAACACAAGTTACCACTGCACTAACTAAGGCAAGTCACAGAAGGGAATAGTTAGATATCGATCAAGAAGGGGCCATGCACTTCTTATATATCTGCTCTAGTTGATTCGCAACAGTTTAACACACAACACCAGACTAGCTAGCAAATCACACAGCTGCGACACACACCGCACGCACACACTCTGCTAGTGTACAGTACAGCCAGAGTAATGTATGAGCGAGGCGCGGGCCAGCTGTACGGGGAGAAGAAGGAAGTAGGAACTGCACCAGCGTCCAGCTGGGCAGTCAGTACTGCTACAGGGCCAGCTGATCCAGCTATGTAGTCTATGCTGCAGCTATCAGAAGGGGGCTAGGGTTATGGGATGGGCTGTCCAAACTCCAAGGTACAGTAGACGTGCACGAGCAGTACCAGCTAGCGAGTGTGTGGTAATTTGTAATTTCATTGTGTAGGATAAGAAGGCGAATCTCCAGTGACTTTAAGATTATCTCTGACACAGAAGTGGGGCTGTGACTGTAGCCGGGGCCTTCGTAGATGGGAATAAATTCTGTGTTTAATATGTCTAGGGTCGAAAGTGTAATTGAGCAGGAGCTGGAGGAGATCCGAAAGAGACTCCCTGGGGATCAACTTGTTTCGTGCTTTTCTAGTCTTGTAAGAGTCCAACTGCAAATGACAGCATATAAGAAAATCATAATGAATATGCAATTTCCTGAAAACTACCCTCATAAAGTGCTTCTTGTAGAACTCAAATCAAATACTTTGGCCCCCAAATTTTTGGAAAAAGTGGAAGAAATGTTAGACAAAGAGCTTTCCAAATACGTAGGTCAAACTCAGATCATGTACGCTGTAAAATTCATTAAGAACATGATGGAAAACAACCCTTTTATAGTTTGCTGGGATGAAATTAAGAGTATGAAAGAGAACATTTTTGAAGCAGGAATGAAAAATCCAGAATGCTCTGCGTCAGTTAAATTGGTAGAAAAGACCTCTAAACTGAAGTTGCAATTCATTTCTGGAAAGTATGAAATGTCTCTCTCCCTGTATATTCCTAATGGGTATCCAGCAGAGCCCGTAAAGCTTAGTCTAGTATCATCTAATTTTCCACGGTCATTCCTGAATGTTTTTATTGGGCGTGCTGAGGAAATCGCGAGGGTATCGACGGAACCGCCTCTAAGGCCGCGCAAAAATTTTGTTTTCAAACCAAAGCCGTGCCTAAACGAAATTGTGGAGTTTCTCTTTAAGCACTCTGTAGTTCGTTATTGTTCTGAGAAATGCCCTTTGTGTAAGGAGAAATGTTTCCCTGAAGATCCAGAAGAGTACAAAGAGCAGCAATACATTGAAAACAAAGAACATGATAAATTGATTGAAAGGGTGTATTGCGGGCATATATATCACCACGGTTGCCTGGATGAATATATGAACACCCCTCCATTTGAAAAAGAGGGAAAGCTTTGTTTAGTTTGCAAGTCAAGGATATATCATCCAAAATGGACCCCCGATATGAAGCTATCAGAAGCGAGATGGGCCCACAAGCAAGCAAAGGCAAGGGAGATCAATGAAGTAGCGGAATTCATGGGGGTTGAAGAGTTTGCTATTCCCAAAAAGACGAACAAGTAATCATGCACATGAGACACATCTATATACAAAACACCTTTCTTCATACATTTTTAATTATATTTATTCACGACTATTTAATATTCAAAAGTTTACTTTGGGATTCTGTCTTTTAGAAACCTTCTCAGGATTTTTCCAGAAGGGGACTTTGGGATTGCCTCTTCAAAAACGACACCCCCACGCAGCTTTTTGTATGGTGCTACTTGCTTCGCAATAAAGTCAACAATTTCTTGTTCACTCAATTTCGAATGTTCTTTGCAGGTAACAAATGCTATGGGGACCTCTCCGGCCTCTTCATGAGGCTTGGGCAAAACTGCAGCATCAAGTATTTCGGGGTGTGTAAGCAAAAGGGCTTCAATTTCAGCAGGAGCTACCTGATTCCCTTTATATTTAATAAGCTCTTTTTGTCTATCCACAATGTAAAACCACCCTTCCTCATCCACCTTTGCTATGTCTCCTGTATTCAAAAATCCATGCTTATCAATAGTTTGCTGGGTAGCATCTTCTCTATTCAAATAGTGCTTCATAACCTGTGGCCCTCTGATCAGCAAAAGACCCTTCTCACCAATATTTACAGGCTTCAGTGTTTGAATGTCCACAATCTTAGCCTCTGTATTCGGAAGCAATATACCACACGAGCCAGGACGGCTCTCTCCGTTTGGCGCAACAATAGCTGCTGGTGATAACTCAGTCATCCCATACCCCTGCTTAGCAATCAGGAAGGGAAATCGTTTTTCCAGAGCCATCTGAGTCTCAGCACCCAAAGGAGCGGCGGCGCAAAACACGATTTCAAGTGATGACAAGTCATAATTATCAGCTATGGGGTGTTTGGCCATTCCTAGAGCAATGGGAGGGACTATATGAGCAGTTGTTACTTTGTGTGTTTCGACCATTTGAAAAAAATTGGCGAGGTCAAACTTTGGCATTAACGCGACGGAATCACCTTTCATGCATGAAACCATGAGAACAACTACTAGACCAAAGCAGTGATAAAAAGGAAGAACTCCAGCATACACCTGCGGCTTATCTACCCCTTCAATAAATATCAACTGGAGTAAATTGCTCATTAGATTGCCATGAGTGAGCACCACACCCTTTGGCAGCCCTGTAGTACCACTTGAATATAAGATGCACATGGGGTCCTCCGGAGCGATCCTAACATCAGGTATTTCTGTACTCTCGCCCTCGCTAATTGAGCTAAGAGTAGCAGTATTTTTGGGAGGTTTCAAAACACTTCCATCGTTGGAATCCATGTCATATTCTTCATCCACGCAAACAACTCTCATCGCTTTCGCCAAATCTGCAATGGACGGATCTTGCAGCGCTTCAATCATCACCGCGTGAGTGGTAGGGGATGTTAAAATGACCGAGGGCTTACTATCCTTAAGCTGAAAGGCAATCTCTCGCGCAATACAGCTTGGGTTTACCGTAGTTACAATTCCACCGCATAGAGAGGGAGCGAACCAACCTTGAAAGTATTCAGGAAGATTTGGCATCATTATGGCTAAAGTCTGCCCTTGTCCAAATCCTAGTTTGTTTTTCAAACCATTGGCAAATTTTGTTATGCTTTCATATAATTCATTGTAGGTCATTGATTTGCCGTTGGGAGCATTCGTCAAAGCTATTCTATTACCAAATTTTGGCATATTCCGAACTATTAAATGGGATGGCGCCTCGCAAGGAACGTTTACTTTGTCATAGGTGCTTTCGAAGTAGCTCTTGCAAGAAGAAGCTTTCATGCGCGGCAACGCAGACATGCATCTAGCCACTGAAGAAATACTAAATTGTTTCCAGCTTGCTGGCGTCGTAGACACACCAGCAAGAAGCTTGCATGTTCTCACACTGGAACGTGAGATAGAATGAAGCATTAGCATTGCCATATAATAAGTCCAATATTAAGGCAGTTGAAGTAGTATAACAGATTCTGCTGGCGTAGACTACAAACCAACAAACCAAACCAATCAAACGCACAACAGTAATTGCTCGAAGTGTGAAGGGCTACTTGCAAACTGCCCACAACGGTGCAGACTGCAGTGGACGCAATGAGTGGAGATGACATGAACCGCAAAGCTGAAACTTGAAAGTTGCAATGACCACGCGGTGGAGAACCATACGTGACCGATGACCGAGGGAATAGGGATCGAACACCACCCCCCACTCCCCATTGTACACGGATCCCCAAATTATGTACATAGCAAATTATGTAGCAGCTGGCGTAATTTATTTCAATTTGCTTCAGCGTTTCAATAATGACTATTTACATGACTGACCAAAGAAATGTCAGAACAAAGCCAATCACTATATATTTCAAAGCATGCAAGGCCATAAAATAACTTTGAAGAAATAAAGTGTTCCTAAAAACCATACAGGAGAACAAAGTAAGCAAAAAGTTTGAACAATTAAACCAATTTGGAGCATATATAACACCTACTCTTTTCGAAAATCTTCTTGATATTCCTTCAAGTATGCAGCCATTTGTTCAGATCCTTGTTCGAAACTAAATTGAGGCTTATATCCTGCATCTACCGTGATGGCCTTGATACTATATGTTCTCGAAACCGTTACCACACAACTTTCCAATCGAGTAAGCAAAGGCTTAGCAGTTGGAAGAAACAGTCTAAGAGTAGCATGAAGAGGCACTTCTAAAAACCAAGCAAGGTAGTAAAATACAACAGTAGGAACAAGCACTGTACTCTCAACATAGCCAAGTTCTCCTACACAATTGAACATGGGAACAAACGTTAAGTTTGAAATTAGCGAGGCCAAGCGAAGTCAAATACATTAAAAAAAAAGAAAATCACCGAGCAAGAAAGTAAACGTACGCAGAAGAGGGTTAAAGAAACCCCAATGATTTATCCCTTCCCCATCGGAAACAAAGTATGGTTTTCCACAACAGGGACCGCCTAAGTACACATTTTCTGTGCAAAGGACCAGTGCATGTGCCAAGTTATGTCCGTGCACCCAATCAAACAAAGAGTGCTTGTCACCAAACCCAACTCCACAGAGAAGTCCATATTCCCCAGATTCTAGCAAGCGCTTGAAATGGTTCTTTTCCCCAGGCCCATAGATAGCAGGGGCCCTAACAGCCGCAGTTTTAAGCTCACCATCATTTTCCAAATTGGCTTTTAACACTGCAACTTCACAATCGTACTTAGATTTGCTATATGGATCATAAAACGAGTGAAGGTACGGTAAGCTTTCATTTTCCGAGATATGAGGAGTCCAGCCATCCCAGCAAACCACCATGGAAGAAACATACGTTAGTGCTTTGACTTTGTTTTTCTTACAACTTCTTATCAATGCACGAGTTCCTTCAACGTTGATGTTGTGGAAAGTTTCATTGGAGGATGCTCTCAGACACGCCGCCGTGTGAATGACACTCTCCACCCCTTTAAAGGGTAGGTAATAAAAAAGTCTAGAGTGAGTACAATATACAGAGAAAAAATGCTGTAATGTATATGTTCGGGTACGATCCTTTACCTGATCACTCACCTTTGGTTATTTTGTCTAAGAATGCTTCGTCAACAATGCTCCCTTTCAAAAACGTAAATCGCTTACTATCCGATTGTATTGGTGCCCAAGAGAAATCAGTTATGTCCATACCAAACACGCACACGTTATCATCGCAGCGCAATAGATAATCCACAACATATGACCCTACAAACCCACTGCATCCCGTCACCAACACCGAGCTAAACGGGAGTTTTCTTTTGGAATGTAAAGACTCTGCCTTCATATGAGCTATGCTATTCATAATGTGGTGCAATATACTTCCTCAGGGGAATGATTGATTGACTAGAAGTGGAAGCAGGGTTGGGGAAGAAGTCTTTGGGTCTTTGGCACTGGTTGATCTTAAATATCTTTATCTAGATCTGGTGGTCATTCAGAACACTTCACCTGCACAGTTTGCACGGGTCATGACTCATGTCATGTCCAGTTCTTGTTGAATGAAAGGAGCCTGAGCAGCTGACGTTCCCCCAGGAACTCCCCCCCTCTCGGGTTTAGGTCTACCTGCTGCATAATAAGAACAACTCTTCCTTCTGTTGTGGTTGTATTGGCCTTTAACGTTATGTTCTTTGGGAGCTAGTAGCTAGCGGGATTTGTGTTTTTGAGTGAGCGGTGGTGAGATTGGATACAGATTTTGATAAATGCCTCTCTCTTTTGCAAAACTGTGGCAATAAATAGATACAATGAGATTGGTAAGGCTTCTTTGCGTTGGGTTCGTTTACTTTTTGCTATTTTCTCATGTTTATGTGGCATTTTGCCAGAATGAACAGAGGAGTGTTGGGGACTCTCAGGAGGATGTGAAAGGAACTGGTTCTGAAACACACTCGGCAGAAAAAGTCGATGAAGCAGGTGTTACGGGTGGAGTTGGATCGACATCAGCATCGGTTGACTCTGAAGGGGGTGGCACAGCCGATTCATCTCATAAAGAAATGGCCTCTCCGGCCAGTATTCAAAAAGAAGGCAACGAAGTAGAATTAGAAGAGCAAATGTATCATGGGAGCGATTTTAAAGCTATTGATTCAGAAAATGCAGGTGCAGGTAAATCACCGCAGCCTCATATAGATACAAAGGGAGGCCTTGAATATACGTCTGGGCGTAGTCAAAATCCTAAGAGAGATTCTTTCGAAGAAAAGCAAAAGTTGTCTCCAGTTACTTCTGAAGAAGAATCGGAAAAGGGCGAAGAAAACAAGGAAACAGCTTTTTCAGTGTCTGCATCAGCCAAAGAATCATCGTCAGATGAAGGCGCAACTGTTCCACAACAATACGAAGACAACGTAGGAGCTGATCAGTTGTATGATGAAGCTGTGGCTGCTTTAAACAAAACCCATGGTATTCCCAAAAATAACGTGCCATATGAACTGTTACTGCAGGCCTCTGAGAAAAATCACATTAAGAGTATTGAAATGGTAGCGAAAGCGTACCTCTTGGGGTATCCATTGGAATTGGATTCAGAAAAGGCTTTGAAATATTCTCAATATTTGGCCTCTCGGGGAAATCCAACCGGTCAGTTTTTTCTTGGTTTTATGTCCGCCGCTGGAATTGGAATGAATTCGAGTCAGGCAAAAGCACTATTATACTACACTTTTGCTAGCCATGGACATGACAAGTTTGCGAAAATGGCACTTGGGTTTCGCTATGTTTACGGGGTCGGTGTAGCCCGTAACTGTGAAAAGGGGGCACTTTTGTATTCTGAAGTTGCGGCAGACGTTGCTGAAATAGTATCGAAAGACGGCTCCTTACTGATCGAAAAAGCGCGATTATCGGCGGAAGAAGACCGAATTCGAGCAACATCAATGTCGCAAGAGGATATTATCCAATATTATCAATATACTGCTGACAGGGGTGATGTTCAAGCAGAAGTTTTAATGGGCCAGCTCTATTATCAAGGGGGGCATGGACTAAGGGCGGACCCTCAAAAGGCATTTTCATACTTCCATGCTGCTTCGCAAAATGGCAATGCTGAGGCAATGGCGTTCTTGGGGCAAATGTATATGATGGGTAAAGGTGTGCAACAGAATAACTTGACAGCGTTTCAATATTTTACAGCTGCTGCATCTCAGGGCATCACGGCAGCACACAATGGACTTGGGTACCTGTACTTGCACGGCATGGGAGTAAAGAGGGATTATGAAGAAGCGGTAAAGTATTTTCAAAAAGCCGCTGATGGAAAGAATGCAGACGGTAAATTGAATTTGGGAAACATGTACTATAACGGGCTTGGTGTAGCAAAAGATTTCAAAAAGGCATTTTCACTATTTCAAGAAGCTTCTGAACAGGGCCATTCCCTCGCTGTCTATCGCCTTGGAACTATGTATTACTCAGGAATTGGTGCGCCAAGGTCCTGCGAATTAGCATCAAGGGTAAGTGTATTTACTTCAGGATAAAGCTCTCTCTCTCTCTCTCTCTTTTATTTCCAAATGACTAATTGCCCTTTATCCCCCCCAGTAGCTTTTTAAGAATGTTGCCGAGCGAGGACCATGGTCATTTATATTGGAAGAAGCTGCAAAAGATTTTAAGAATGGAAAAACGTGGCCAGCCCTGGTAAAGTATAGCTATATGAGTGAACTTGGATATGAGGTTGCCCACAGCAATGCAGCGTTTATTTTAGACCAACAGCTTGTCCCGTCCCTGGAATCGAAAGAAGCATTTGCGAGAGCCTTGATGGGATGGAGACGAGCAGCATCTCAAGGAAGCATAGAGGCTCGTGTTAAGGTCGGTGATTACTACTATTATGGTCTCGGAACAAAAGCGGATTTTTCTGTTGCTTCCGAACATTTTGCAATCGCAGCCGATGATTCGGGAAGATATGATATTGGTACAAGCTCCAATAGCTATATAGTAAGTGCAGAAAAGTCAATGAGGTCCCAAGCTTTGTTTAATTTGGGGTATATGCACGAGTATGGCCTCGGGTTAAGCGAGGATTTACATTTGGCAAAACGATTCTATGATCGAGCTGCTGAAGGTAATATGGATGCCTCTATCCCCACGTCATTGGCTCTTTTGAAACTTCGTGGACGTACATGGTTGCGAAATTTATTTAAAAATGACGTAAGCTCAGTGCTAATGTTTTATGCCCCAGAAATTGAACTAGACTCGCCGGTAATTGTGTTTTTCTTGAATGTATTCGTGTACCCATTTAGTTTTGCCCTTGAAACTGCTGACGAGGTAATGGAAAGCGTAGGATTGGAGGCCGACTCTTTGGTAATATTGATTCTTTGTGTTATTCTCGCAGTTGTTCTTTATCGAAGGCGCCGGCGCGGTGACTAACTACAGAAGGTTAGTTACTTCTTTTGGTGTGTGATGAAGCTTGAGGGTCGAATAAAAGACGTATTTGTAACCTATTTCACAGGTAGTATGTAGTGGTGTTTGAAAAAAGGCTAAAAGCGTAATGGGCCATCCGCCATGTTATTGGGTATGTATTATGATGCACCGTACTGCAGTCTAGTTCTAGTGTCCCTTGCAGTCCGTAACTACTCGCGTGTCAGCTTTCAGAGCTTGGTCTGTGTTCAGGCCTCAGGGACAAACTTCAAAAATTTCAAGGTGGAAAACAAAACATGTACATGCACAGCTGCTGCCTGTACTTAAGTGTAGGTGAAGGTTAGGGTGCGGTGATAGCAGAGTACTGGACTAAAACTCCTGATCCTCGTCAGTGTTATTATTATGTGTGCCAAATTCCAAAACTATGTAATTCCCGCCCAGCGGCCAGCAGGCAGCAAACAGCAGGAGTCAGGAGTCGGTACGGCGAGTCGGCACACACAAGACAGCTGTTGCCTATACTGATGAAGCAGCGGGAATTATGCCTTGCCTTCTCTTCTCGCAGGGAGCCGCTAGTCCCTGAATGCATGTGAAGTGTGCACAAGCAGCAAGCTAATAGAGTGCAGTGTCCTCGGGGCTGGGGAAAGGAACTCTGGACTCTGGACTCTGGACTTCTACAGACTACAGTACACGTCAAGACACCCAAGCTCCCATTGTCTCACAATCCATAACATCTACCTTGTTTGCTTTCCTGATTCCTTTACCTAGAACGCTTAAGTTTTTTTTTGTTTTTGTTTTCTTGGAAGAATCAAGCAAAACTATCATGCCAGTTTCCCGAAAAATTAATAAATCAACCACGGCCGCCTTAGCGGAAAGAGGAGATACCGAGCAAAAAATTTTCTCTGAACTCGGTGGGGCACTGTTGGCTGCAGAGGATTTAACTATATGCGAACACGAATGTAATCTAGACGGGGCCTTGCTTGCATGTGGCGATGGCAATGAGGCTTCAGCAGTGTCACTCTTATTACCAGCTAATCTAAAGATGGATAGAGAAATGATTGACTCTTTATTTCAATTTGGTGAGGACGAACTGGATGAAGATGGCCAGGCTTCTTTGTCATCATTCAAGATAATTCCTGCTAGTAAAGTATTATCTGAAGGTATTTCCCAAGAAGATTTGGAAACCATCGTGGAAGACGCGAGATGCAAATTGGCACCACAGGCGCAGTCAATTAATGCCAAATTGATTAAGCTATGTCTTTATAGACCTGAGTTCGAAGATGCGGATGACCGACCGGCATCGGGCTTTTTCGACACGACTGAGCACGAAGACGAAGCCTCTTTTGGGAGATTGATTGTCTGCCTGCCTGTACCCTTTTCAGGTGGTGAATTAGAGGTGTGGAGTGGTGATTTTTCACGCACAGACAAAGATAAAAAGGATGAGAAAAATAACTTTCGACTCTTTGAGTGGGGCAAAAAAATGTTTGGAATAGATAAACCATCGTCAAGTGGTAGATACTGTGAGGATGAGGACGACGAGCTTGAGTATAAAGTCTCGGAGTGTGCTCCAGAAGCCAGAGTTTTTACCACCGCCTTCCTTAATGGTTGTCATCATTTAATCAAGCCTATCAAGTATGGAATGCAAGTGATGCTTGTCTACTCATTAAATTACGATTTAAAAGATGACGAAGATGAAAGTGCCCAAATTGAAAGACTGATGGAGATGCACAACCCTTTTCAGTACAAATCTGAAGATGGGGAAGAAGACGAGGAGGAAAATGGAGAATCACTGGAAGAATTGTTAAGACCCCCCAAAAAGCGACGCACAAACTTTTCCAGGCTTTTTAGTGGGCTTATTACGGTGCCCGATCTTAAGCGAATGTGCCGCGAAAGAAATTTGTCGGTTTCAGGTAATAAGAGTGACCTTACGTACCGACTTCAGTGCTTCATCAGAGATGAAGAGGAAGCTGCAGAAGAGGAGGACGTAGAATATGAAATTGGCTTCGATGATGATGAAGCAAAGTCGAAAGGTGCTCTGATATTTCACTCGTTACGCCGAGCATTCAATGAGCCCAGTTTTTTGCCGGAGGGCGGTTTAGTTGGATTTCCTTGTTTTCATTTGTACGAAAAGGATTTTGACATGCCACCTCTTTCAATCGACAATACCCTTGTCAATCGCAATTGGAAAGCGGAAGATTTAAATCTGAAAGGCAGTGATGCATTACTATTTTTAAGTAGCCAAATGCTGGGACTTTATCCTCAAGCAATTCGATTGATATCGGGATATTCGTTCAATTACAGCTCTGTAGGCGAGAAAAACGAGCTTGTGGGAAGATTTGTAGTTTCTGGAATACCTTCTGGAATAGATGCAGTGTACAAATTGACCAATAGTTTTAATGTTCCCAGAGAATTTGGAAGTGGATCATACAGTGTGCGTGAACTATCATATTTAAATCTTGATCTCGCACAGGTTGGCCACATTACTGACTCCAAAGCACTTACTACCGACATCAAATGGGTTTTTGATTTGCCTACCAAAGATGACCTAGACGTATTTTTGAATGTCGAAAAATTTAATCAACCCAAACCACTAATGCGCTCACTTGTTTCCACATTTTACAGTGGGACAAATAGCATTCACACGATGTATGGGCATTGTGCAATTGTTGTCAAATTTCCGAAGTGGGCGGATCGCAAGAGTATCCCTGGCACTAGTGGAAGTACCGGGGACGTTGATGCAAATGATGACCCCCTTTTCGACCCCGAGGAATTCACGAACACAAAGAAAGGCTACCTTTCATTTGTAGAATTCAAGGAGCTTTACATGCTAGACAAACAGGAACAGTAGTAGCAAAGGCCATTCCAAGTTATCAACATTGGTGAATAATAGTTAGGCTGAAGAATTGTAGACTACATCATTTTGCACAGAACACTCCATAGCTCATACTTCATTGTAGATCTCAGTTGTAGTTTGTAAATAAATAAGAAATAGTCACCGACCACTACGAGACACTCACCTTTAGGATCCCCTTCTTATCGCCTTGCTTCTACCGTGAAGCATCGGCTAACTACTGTAATGTCAGAGGAGATTGGTCGCACTGCACACCTCCCTGACCAATGCAAACTGCTGCTTATTTGTCCTTTGCGAGATACAGGGACCTTCACCGAATTTGAATGTCTGGGCTTCCATCTCGAATCATGTCTTGTTAAAGTAGATGTTTTATGCAAATACCACTTCATAGACCTTTAAATTTTCATTTGCATATAAGCTTGATTGGTTTTGGTTTGTTCAGGAGTATGCTATCATCTTGAGTAGGTTGCAGACTTCAACGGCTCAGGGAAGGAAATATTGCCGTCGTTAGAGCTTTGTGGGATATTGCTATTACCGCCATCAATTGAGTTTGGTATATCCCCAAAGTCATAACCATTCCTGGAGCCATCGCCATCACCATTGGGGGCATTGCGATCATCATTTTCATTATCCCCATTTTCAACAATTTTTTCCCCGAGGTCTCCGGAATTGGACTGTTGAGACTGTTGCTCGGTCATTTGCTCCCATGCTTTCATTAGCTCGTCTGATGCTCCACAGAAATCTTCGTCCACAAGTCTATGTACTGAACCTACCACGGATGTAAAGTCTGATCCCCCCCTCTCTGAATCTACTCCTATGTTCTTCGGAAAATATGCTGCTCTATATTGATCAACATCCATGTCAAGTAGTTCATTCAACAACTCTTGTTGACCATTTTCATAAGCAAGCTTTTCTGAAAGGTCTTTGGGACTAAGTTTGTATCCCAAGCTTTTGTCAACAAAAGAATAAAATTCATTTTCAGGCATAGTCGTCGCCCACTCTACAACAGCGTCATAAAAATTCAAATCTGTATCAGACGTCTGGCCATTTAGTTGGTTGTCACTCACCAATAATTTCAGACGATAGTCCACCATATTCTTCACATATTTACTATATACTTCCAACAGCCTTTCTGTCATGAAACACTCAAATAGTTTCTGCAAGAGCACATGTTGATGTTCAGGAATAAACTTCTTCATGCTGTCCGGCAATTGCTTCGTTTCTCTTGCCTTGCTTATCTGCTTCACAACACCTTCGACGTAGAGATGAATTTCTCCGGCCACGTCTTCTTGGGCAGTGCTCAGTCCCATTTTTCTTCTGAAGAATAGGCGAAAGTTATATCCTCGTCGTACTATTCTTTGGTCGGGGGAATGGTACTGTTTGAGGGAGACTAGTAAGGAAGGGGTTTGGTTAATTGCATTACACAAGGACACAGCGAGGAAGTGGTGGACCTTTGTGCATATCTGAAGGAGGGTCTGTTTTTCATCTAGGCGGGACCCCTTGTTGGGATTGTCTGAAAGTGGGTTTATGGATATGCCTTGGCATTCGATAAATAGTGGAAGAATGAAACTGAGTAATAACAGTAGAAATTTGCGAGTGTTGATTTTGTGAGGCATGTTACATTACATTTGGGTGGCGTGTGCTGGGCAGTTACTGGTAATTTTACACAGGCAGGAATTTGAGATGGGAATCAGCTCTAGACTCCACATTCGATGTTAGCGGTGCAAGCAAATGGAAAAAGTCAAAAAGCGACCAAAAGCAAATTGATTAATGCAAATTGTAATTTGTAGCTTTTTCTATTTTGTTCAGGAAATCACAACTCTCAAGGACGAAGGGCATACTGACTACGTTAATTAAGCACTTTTTTTTGCCAACTGCCAACTGCCAAGCTTATAAATTCTGGCACTAAAAGGGTTAGGTATAAAACCAATTGCAATGACCTAAAGGTCGGCTCGCTCGCCATTTTCTTCTTTAGGGCTATAGATAGTAGCGCAAATTCCAGGAGCCAATCAGAGGACGCCCTAAAAGTGTATTTAAATTGTCGATCAGTCGCAAACTCGCTCGATAAGGAGGAATCGCTCGCAGGCTCGCTCGATAAAACCTAGATGTCTGTGCTCTGTACAGAGTACATGTACAGACTACAGTCTACACTCTTAATCTACAGTCCCTTGGCCCTCGGGCCTCGGGGCCTGGGACAACGCTCCTTGCCTGGGATTTGGAAGTCGGAACGCTCCTTGAGTCTACAGTCAACACATGATGTAAAGTACTGCACACATTTAAAATAGCCATCTTTCTTGACAACAATTGCCAGTACAGCTCGAGGCAGCTATGTAGTGCTTGTGCTACTGATCATGGGATCTGGGGACGTTGATGCCATTTCAATGAGCTCTTTCTCTCATCCCTCTCAGTTCGTAATAATCGTATCCTGTTTTCACGGAGTGGCCACTACCAGCCCGTCTTGCTATCCCCATACCCACGAATGCTCCAAACTCCAAACCAGCTCGTTTGCAACGCCGATCTTATTGGGGTCGTACAATAGCGCAGCAGTAGCACAGTTCAAGACTTAGCTGTAGTCTGGGTCTTGAAGTCTGAGCCCCGAGGGCTGAAACATGAGAGTGAGTACTGAGAAGAAGTTTTTATTGTTTGCTGTGGATATCGTGATTTTGGACAATTTAAAAAAATGCCTCGGGAAAATGAATGATGATACATGGTAGCCGAAAAACCTAAGAGCCAAAGAAAACCTTATCTGTCTGGACTCTGATTTAGCAAAGGCCAAGGCCCTGACAAAAGGCTCACATGTGAAAGGAAATCTCGATGATATGCATGTTCTTTTTGGATTGGAGTCTACTCATCATAGAAGAAGGAGTTTTAACCGCACAGATAGTGCACAACTTTTTGGTGGAACAAGAGGTGACAATGAGGGCATTATTCAGGCCAATGGAAATTCAATCCTTTACCTGCACCAGCTAGCTTCTGATGAACTGTATCCTGATGTATCCATGGTTCATTTATAACTGCTGTTCATATTGACTTTGAAAGTCTGTATGTGCCATCTCCACAAAGTGCCTGTATATAAGCAAGTGCAAGGGCAGATACATAAACCTATTTTTGGAAATCACTCGTTCGATAAAAGTTACGCAAGGCTATGGTCTTGCGACTGAACATATAGCTTTTAAATTTGAGCGTTGACTGATTTAAGGTGCTATCCTAGCAGTTAGCACTCAAAGAATAATTGCAAACTGGAAAAGAATAAAACCATTCCAAAGGCTTCTCCACACTTTTCGAAGCTGTGCAAACGATAATTGTAGCAATGTAGATTCATTGAATCGGTCGCCAGCGAAGTCACCGGTTTGTAACAATCAAGTGTCTTCTTACCAAAATGCCCACTTAGTTTATCATTGCACACTTACATAAATGGGGATTTTTGTTTTTTTCTTTCTATTTTCAACATAGCTGCTGTTAAATTTAAGAGACTCCAAAACAACTTCTAGATTGACTTTCATTTGGGTGATTTTCAATAGCACCATTTCGAGTGTGACTGGTGCAGGGCCTGTGCAGGGCAGGTGCCTGAAGCAAGTTGATACAGCACACATATCGACGTAGTATGGCAAATAGATTGGGTGGAGTCCGAGGGAGTTACCATCTACATAAATAATGGAGCTTACTATCAAAGCTGCAAATTATAATATAGCCAGGAATCTAGCGGCCCAGTAAAGGGATTGAGCACACGGGGTCTATTCCTGTGGAGAAGCTGCAGATGATTACTCTGTCGCAAAAGACTGTTGGCCTGACGGAAACTGCAGAGTACCAGGGAGCTGAGGAGGAGACCGATATAGCATTATATTTGGGGTTTCTGTTAGGGACTCTTTGGTAACCCTGAAATGTCACTGAAGCTATGCGAAATATTCACTGTGCTTGATTTTCCGATTTCTACATAGCCATATTGATTTCTTCTGTTTCAATCTCACGGCTATACTTTGCGTTGGAAAAATGTTGAGAAATTGCTATATTGCTTCTTTTTTTCGACTTATCAAAACACGCAGACAGGGAAGTCTAAAGGCAAGGGAAGCGAAATTAAGAGTGAAGGCGTTGTGTGTCAGTTTGAATCAGTTCGCTTTCAGGTTTTTCCCGCGTCCGAAAATGAACTGCGATAGGCCCATTTTCCGTGTACAGTGATTACGCCCTTACTACATAATTCACAAGGGGCGTTCTTACCACATTTACGAAACAATGCAGCCCTTCCTCCGCAAAAAATAAAAAAATAGCAATAAGTAGAAAATAAGGGAACATAAAAGTTCAAAAAGTGCCTCAAAAAGTTTTTATTGCGGAGGAGGGCTGGGAAAGCAGGAGCTGTAGATCTTTGTGAATCTTAGCAATGTACACAGCCTGTACTACACAAAAGCCACACACCCTTAACCACAACTCCTAGCTAGAGAGGAAAATGACAATTAGGTAGCAGCCCATAAAACAATTACGAGCCTCTTTCCACCTAAATTTGGGCACAGAGGACCCTCCTATTTGGCTTTTTTTCATTGGATTGTGGAAAGTTAAGCAACCAAAGTTGACGGTATAACTACAAGGGAGAGAAGCGTAGTGCACCAGGATATATAAATGAGAAAATAAAAATAACCAACCAACCCATAATAAATATACTCAATGCAACTTTTTAGATTTTGATTTGGAGAGGTAAGAGCAAAGCAAATGAAAGCAGTGCATGGCGACAATTCACATAGCAATAATAACAAAAAATGAATCCTGAAGATCCGGTTATAGACATTGGCGAATATGGTGGTTCCCCAGGCAAGGGGTCAGTAATGCCTACCTCTCCACACGTCAGTGTACATCAAGAGGGCAATTTGCTCTCTAAAGTGAAAAGGAAAGACAACTCAGATGTCGAAGAAGTATTGGAACAAGCCTATATTCTTGAGGCAACCTCATGTTCTGCTGGGGTCAACGACGGCAGTAGCATGAGGTCCATTGCAATGGGAACCCTCTGCATGACTTGTGGGATTGTTGGTGGAGGTTCCATCACCGTCCCGTATGCTTGTGCCCTCACTGGGTTATGGTGGGGCTTATCTCTCATCGCCCTGACTGGATTCTTGTCTGGGTATGGCGCTTATCTGCTCAGTCAACTGGGCCACAACAGGGGACAGTCTTATCTCACCTCCTATTCAGCCATTGCTCACCGAGCTTACGGAAACAAGGCAGGGAGTTTCGTACAAGGGGCCCAGTTTCTTGAGCTCATCGCAGACACGGTGTTGTATCTTTTGTTGATATCGACTTCCATGTACGCTGTCTTTCCTTCCATTACAGAGGATGAATGGGTATACATCTCCGCGGTTCTTCTCTGGTTTCTTTCCATGTTCAGGACCCTGAAGGACTTGTTTTGGGTGACTCTGTGGGGTGCTTTCTCGATTCTCCTGGTCACGTTAACCTCCGTACTCCAAAATATGGTAGACGGACAAAGGGATCATCGATTTTATGAGGAACATCACCTTGACTCGGGTATTTGGGAGGTTTCTACAGCCATTGGAATTATTGTTTGCGCTTATGGAGGTCTATCAGCATTTCCTGAGATCTATGCTTCTATACCTTCGAAAGATCGTAAGTGCAGTTCAACTTGCTGTACGATGGCCTGCTTTATCGTTACTGCTCTTTATATGACTGTTGCTGCTTGCTGCTATACAGTCCAAGGAGATGTGCTCTTGAACTACCCAAATATGCTTCTTTTGTTGAACAAATACACCTTAACCGACATCGCCATCTGCCTATTTTCCCTCTTTCTCTTGATAGCTTCTCGAATCTTAATGACCCCCGTGTGGTTGTACACAGAGAAGTCTTCCATATTGTTAAGTAAAAAGCTGAATATCCCCTCACATTGTAAAGTGGTTCATATAATATGGAAGTTCTTGGATTGCTGTATTCTCTGTGGTGTGGCGATTGCTATTCCCAAGTTTGAAGTGTATCAATCTCTCATCGGGGGCTCTCTTTCAGTTTTGCTTTGCTTTGTACTGCCCGCCGTATTCTTCTTAAAGGTTTTTAAGGATCAAATATCTATCATACAAAAAGGGTTCCTATGGCTCATAATTATTCTTTCATCCTTGATTGGTATTTTTGTGACGACCTTCTCTTTAATACATTTGGTACGCGTCTTTTAACCTATTTCTCTAACTATATTCACATTTTCGTCAATAAAATAAATTGCTGTTGCTATATTCTCGCCAATGCATAAACTACCGTAATCCGTAAAGATCGAGCATAGAGAGCAGAGAGGAAAGGAAAAATCGGTTTCATCTATGGATCTTAACTCAGAATAAAATCCCATGAGCCATTTTGCTAGTTTCCTTTACCGACTTTCATATTTCAGAGCCACTACTTACCAGTTTGCCTTGTGTTTCGTAATTCAAGGTTGAAATAAACGACCACGTAAAGCAAACCCATTCGTGCTGGACAACAAAAGGGCCAGAAGAAGGGAGCCGTTAAAACACAAAGAGAAAAGGATCTGAAACAGAAGCTAAATTGACGTGACGAAATTTGTTTTCGTAACTTGTGCCTTTTTTCCCCGCCCGCCGCCCGGCCTCCGCTTCTTTATTTTATTATTTTTTCATTGACCTATGTCATTAATTATGATTTTTGCTAGACTGAGAGACTGAGTGGTTGAATATTCTTTTCCTTGTATGTATTTGATTTATGGTGTGTCTTTATAATACAATCAACAAAGTAGCACACCATGTCACAACCGAAGTCACAACCAGCTGCAAATATGTCCGCTAATGCGAGTACTACTGCTGATCAATTTCTTCCGCATCCGTCTGCGAATCCGCCAGCCCCCATCAGGGCTGGCACTCGCTGTGCGGTGTCATGGAGTGGGGGGAAAGACTCGTGCAGTGCAATGCTTGAGGCGAAAGAGAAGGGCTGTGAGATTGTTGTGCTGATTACTATGATGGACAAAGGTAAAGGGTGTAAAGAAGAAGAAAAGACAAGAAACTAACTACGATTTTGCCGATTGTGCTATTCACTGTGTTTCAAGTCCTGTGAAGTTTGCATTTTTGGGAATATTTCGACTTACACTTCTTTTTTTTTTTTTTTTTTTTTTTTTTTTGATTTGTGCTTTAAGACGGCCTGAGATCTAGGTCTCATGCTTTGAGCGAGAAGGCCTTACGTGAACAGGCAAAGGGACTTGGTATTCCGATTATTTTCGGAAGAGCTGACTGGGAGACTTATGAAGGTTTGTTTGGTGCTTTTTTGTCTTTTTAGTTTTTGATAACTATCCTTGCTTGAATGGATTGCTTCAATCAGTGTTTGTGCCAGTGCTGAATTTGATCGACTGTCCTTGGTTCAATTTGAGCAATGAGTTTTGATTGATATATCTAAATTTTTTATCTTTTTTATTCATTTCTATGATTTGTTTTGTTTTAATATTGCTCAACTTCAATGGATGGCTTTAAATGTATATGTGTTCTTTCACCATTCCCTATTTTTTTGTTTCTTATACGTGCATAGAGGAGCTAATCCGTCTCCTGGGCATTGCACATAACGAGTACCATGTGAAACGTGTAATTTTCGGTGACATCGACCTTCAGGCACATCTGGAATGGGAACTCAATGTATGTATAAAGGCATCCAAATCCCTTGGTCTCCCATCCCCCGAAAACTATCTCATTCCTTATCTTCCCATCTGGCAATGGTCTCGACGAGCTGTGCTGGAAAAGTATATTCTTCGCGCTGATGTGCCTGTTAAATGTCTGGTAGTGTGCGTAGATAACAAGAAAATGATTCACATGCCTGACGGAAAGCATTCCACCTGGTATTTGGGTAAGATTCTAGACAGCAAAATGATGCAGGAGTTTGAGGCGAGCGGAATTGATCCATGCGGGGAAAACGGTGAGTTCCACACCTTTGTAGTATCATGTCCCGGTATGAAACCTACTCCTGGTTGGGAAAAGGTATGCTTGACACAAGCAAACCCTCAATACATAGAGAAAAGTAGCAACTTGGTGATAAATACAGTTGAGAATCTTGAGTGGAAATCGTCGCATTCATTTCTTGACGTAGATGTTTTTTTTCTCAAAGAAAATGAGCATTAATCTCTGAAGAACATTTAATTAATAATTTACAAAAAACGTAGTAGATTTTTTTTTAAAAGAAAGAAAAGAAAGTTTTAATAAACCTAACGACGTATTATCGTGTATTGCAGGGGTGTATTACTATAAAAGGAGAAAAAATGTAAAAAAAGGGGAAAAAGGGGGAAAAACAAATGAGTAGAGAATTACAACGAGCAATGGTTTATAGGAAAAGGTGAATAGGTAGGGAGAAGAGTCGGGAGTAATTTAAAAGTTAGGTTTAGGGTTTTAGAAAACAGAGCAACATAGAAGAGGAAGAACAAAGACAAGATAGCGAGACAGAATAGGAAGAAGAAAGACAAGAGAGAGACAGAGAAAAGAGGAAGACAACAGACAAGAGAGCGAGAGGGTTAGGGTCAAGGCTAGGGTCAAGGCTAGGACTAGGAATAGGGTTAGGGACTAGGGACCAGGGTAGAGGCTAGGGTTAGGGTTAGGGTTAGGGTCAGGGTTAGGGTTAGGGTTAGGGTTAGGGTTAGGGTTAGGGTTAGGGTTAGGGTTAGGGTTAGGGTTAGGGTTAGGGTTA